>JAUZNI010198679.1:0-11994 GCA_034780235.1 Concholepas concholepas | reverse complement strand
CCCCCCCCCCCCCCCAAATAGGCAACTAAAATTAGATTACGGCATGCTTCTGGAAAAACAAAGCTATCATTTCAGATAAAAGCAAAGCGACAAAAAACGTGAAATATTTTGAAGCCAACACAATGAAGAAAATGTAAAACATAAAACATAGATGTTTCAGGTATATACCAATACACGTAATACATCATAAAAACATAAAACACAGATGTTTTGGATACATATGAATGTTCCTCTTATCACTGAAAAAATCATTTTCAGTTTGTTTACCTCTGTTCTTTGGGGTTTTTTCCTCTCTGTCTCAACCATGGTGAAGTGGCACACAAAAGACACACTCCTCTTCTTGTAGAACAAACCGATTTTGTGAATTACCATCTGCTTATAAGCGCAACACATAAAATTCCTCTTTAAAAAAAAAACCCAAAAACATATGGTGCAGCATATAGCAGGGAGCACATTACGATAAACAAAAAAGATCAGGGTTTGGTTTTTTTGGGGGGGAGGGAGACTACATATTCAAACTAAGTCAACATAACACTGGACATAATCTTTCCATTTCATGTTTGTACAAAGGCCATATCAAAGCTGCCACCCTATTTGATGGACATAACCTTGCTTTGAATTAAATTACATTCATCAAGGTTTTGAACTGTATACTTTATTCTGAATTTCTTTCATTCAATATCATCCAGAACCCCATTTAAAAAGAATGATAGCCACCTTTTGCATTTAGATGGTACATTTTGTTCAACCAATGACAAACACTGAGTGACATATTTCATCTGTTCAAACTTTCATTGGCCAAACAACATGCAAATGTGATTTGTCAATGCTATCAACATACATTTTACATGCTATATTATTCCCAAGCTGTTTGAGAGGTCAACCTCATATTCATCTGATTTTAAGGGTCAACAGGGGTTTTATAAAGGTGAAAAAGTACTCTGGCATGCACACACATGTCTCTTGCTATTCAAACCAACAATCGAAGAAGCAACATTGCGAAATAATCAGATTTTTTGCCCTGAAAAAAAGTACAAGGCTCGTATTTCTCACAGAGTAAAACGAACATCGCTTACACTTCATCATAATCTTTTACATAAAAAATATAGCCGTCAACATTAAGAAAAAATTTGAACTGAGCGAACAGAAGTGCAGCTGGCGTCACATAACTGACAAGCAGCACTAGGCTGAGCCTCTTTTTCTTTCACTTAGATTTAACAGCCATGCCTACTCTTGCCTCCCAGACCCGATCCCTGGGATCAGATGCTGTGGGATTAAATAGTGTTTTATTATACACTAAATAAACTAAGAATTTACAGTAGACAAGGAAAAAGCTCAACAACAATGTCGTCATAGTCTGAAAATGCAGTACTTTTCATTCTCCTAAATTCAAAATCAGCAACAAAAACTTCCAAAATAAACCAAATTTTGTTCAGTAAGCTTGGCAGAAAGCTGGATTTTTTCAAGATTCACATTGAACTGGATCATCTTAATGCAAAATAAAAATCAATAAACTGAAAAAGGATGAATAAGCACAACACATATCCTTGGTTATATGAAATAACATGCATACATAATTTCACAACACATGGAATGTTCAAAGCATTCCATATTGCCATGTATCGGTCTCTTTCAGTACATAATCAAGCCCCACAGATGGTCGTTTCATGTGGACCAATCAAAATGCGTTTTACACATGCTCTCACCACCTCCTGTCACACAACAGACTGACTCTGGGAGAATGTCAGTTCAGTTCAATCCACAAGTTACAGATTGATCAAGTCTCTCATTTTGAACAAAAGGCAATTACAAGTCCACCGATTAAATTTTTTTTTTTTTTACATCTATTTGTAAGATGTACCAAAAACAAAAACATTAAAAAAAATATATAATTTTTTTTTTTTAACCATACGTCGTTTTTTTTATCAGTTCAGCATATATTTCAACATTCACAATAAAGCAATCAGTTCAACATATATTTCTTCTTGGCCCTGAGCTTCATGAGGAGTCCTGGCGCACCACTTCATTTTTCAGGCCATGTCTCCATCTTACACAGGCTGAAGACAAAACCTGCTGATTAGTACTACTGTACATAGAGGACATGTATTCTATGAGCAATTATAGAGGTTAACACTGCAACAGAACAATTATCTTGAGAACATACAAGATGAAGCCAGCAGGCAGGGGTACTGATGAATGTACTCTTTAAAGAAGACAGGAGGGGGACACACACATACACACTCTGAAAAGAAAAACAGATGAGTACTTGTCACTGGTTTACTTTACAGATACACTTGTAACCCACATGAATTTCTTTGTTTTTGAAATAATGTATTTGTCTTCATAACAACAAAAAAGAGAAGTGCAAGGTGCACAGAGTGAAAAAGGAGGGGAAGGGGGTGGGGATCAGTACAACTAATGTGGGGCGAGTGGTGGGGTTCGCTTAGTCTTACATTTTTCTGGAGAAAAAAAAAAAATGTAATGTTCAATCCAACTGAAAATATGCCGTTTTTAAATTGTAGAAAAACGTTTAGTAACTAAGCCGACTTTCATTAAAAAAAAATTTTTAATCTAAATGCTACATAGTGTGTGGATGAGTGCATTTGTGTCGATGCGTGCACACACACCCTCAGGTGTTTTAGATGATGGGCTTTCGGAAGTGAGTGCCTCTGCATTGCCATGTGCACACGTGCGATGTCAGTGCCAGTCGATCGCAACACACTGCCCTGTCATTCAGCTAACTTTCGTTTTTTCAATAATTATTCCTACCTATTCATCGATTCACCAAGCCCTAACAACCTTTCTATCATTGTTATACACACCAGTACCATAACTTATTATCGGGCTACTAAAAACTCTTCTTTGTTCCACTTTTGATATATTAGCCACTAGATCCTTCTCACAAGCCATCAGTTCCTCATGCACTGCTGATTAAAATGGCTAATGTCATGGTCCTTAAACAGTATGATTTCAAGAAACGTGCACATAAAAGGTATATAGTTGGTGATCTTTCTAACACTCCAACAGGTGTTGACTGACCTATGAACGCTACAGAAATGACAAAAAGTGCTTGTTCTGGCATCTCCAACAGCTGACAGGTAAGCAGATTTGGATCATTTACAAAAATGAAACAAAGGATTTTGACAGATCCAGGTGAGAATCATCCAAATGTTTACAGCCTTGTCAGGATCAAAGCTGTCCAAGAATCAAGCAACACACACATACCTACATATATATACCCTAAAGTTTTCTCACCAGATTTATACCGATTTAAGAAATGGCCCTGATGGAAAATGCTCGTGTCTGAAACGCGCAAAACACCCATTACAGAGAGAAAGAGAGAAAATATCTGCATGCAACCATGGCCACCAAAAAATCCACTGAAATGGATGTGCACTGTGATTGTGAATTATTAAGATGTCAAATTCTTGATAAATGCCAGCTTTCATAAGAGTTAGCTTTCTCGGTTTGCACCCCTCCCCCCCAAAAAAAACAAACAAACAATATAACTGTACAATAAAATATCACACTAAATAGCAGTATGAGAACAGTACTATTCTGGTGTGTAAAACTGAAAAGCCATAGCACACAATCTTATGAACAATACTGTTCTGATCTGCATACAACTCAGTAGCAGTCTTCAGCATGATCACCATCTATCCACTCTCAAATCCCATGGACTGCTCAATTCAAGGCACAGAAAGGGTAACGCCAAATAACGAACATCAACCGCCAAAGGATAGTAATCACATACTTGTTCAGAGCCAATATTTGAAGTGACTTGTTTCAGCTATCCCTTTCCTATTTTCCATAATTGTTCCGACTGCAGACAGTATAAGAAAAAAAATGTACAGGATTTAGAACAATGATTTACATGCCATGCAACATAAATTATAATGTAACACACCAAGGTGGAAGCAAAATTTAACACCATGGAAGAAGCAAAATGTATAAATGAAAATGCCAAATATGTAAACAAAATTCAGTTCTGTCCTAAACATAAAAACTACTATCTCATGTGATCATCTCCAACAGTGATTTGGCAACATCTTGCCCTTCTCTATGCTACAGTAAACACTGAACTATGAAGTGTACAGAACAGGATATTCATATACCACTTTAGATCAATCAGGTAACATGTTAAGGTCATATATACTAGTCACCTTTTTCAACAGATGCCGAGCACAGTGGGCTTCAGTTGATAGACATGTACAGCTAACCACACATTAAGCTAGCATTCCCCTGTAAATTCTCCTTTCTCTTTGTTGATGTCAACATTCTATTTCAGGTTGTTTATAGTCCCACCAACCACAAAGACCAAATCAGGGCCGTAACCACCCTTTATACCAAAACTCACATGAGCAGTCACTTTTAAGTCCAAACTGATCACATATGGCTTGTAATAATCCCTTCAAACATCAAACAATGTCATCCTAAAAAAAAAAAACCCAAAGAAACAACAAACAAAACCCCCCAAACCCAAACACTATATAGGATGTTTTTTAATTCTATTTTAAGACAAATAAAACTAGGCCATGCCAACGAAGCCACACATTCAGCTTAATCATTATCAGATTACAAAAAAAAAGTGTTAAAAAAGATTTCGATGTAAGCAAAAAACCTGATATGCCATATGGGCAAATAACACTGCAAAATGGACACCTTTTGCCCAGTGTTTACAATTCAACAACCTCGTTGACAGACCACAGTACAGACAAGATGTCACTGTCTTAAAAAAAAAAAAATTTAATGTTTAAAGGCACGAGAATGCGGAAAAAAAAGCAATAGAGAGGAGAAAAGTAATAAAACATTTTAAAAGGAGACATTTCTAGCACAAAATTTCCAGGCCAGGATGCTATTGTTTTTAGACATAGAATTTCGCTCAAAATGTTCAACAACGAAAAAAGAAAAACGGAGGGGAATAAAAAAAAAAAGAAGAGGAAAACTCAACCAGCACTTGGAGCAGTCACAAACATGCAAGTAATCATTTTTGACAGCCTCCATTTGAAATGCATTGCACCATTAGTCAAATATCTGATCAAATGTGATGTTTGATCGACGACAATTTTTTAAAATCCATTTATCAGGTTTTCCGTACCACATTGAACTAATAAACAGTTTTTTGGTCACTTCTGACATCCAATAGTTACATGTCTCCTTTTCTCTCTTTTTAACATGGGATGAGAGGATGATGCATACAAAAAAGTAGACCAATTATGTGGGGAAAAAACCCAACTGATTCTGTGGTCAAACATCCAGAAGAATCAGCAATATCTCTCTGCCATACGAAACAATAACACCTACAAGGAAGAAAAACCAAAAACAAAAAAAGCAGTTAACACACAAAACATCCAAAAACAGAACAAAAAAAAAAACCCACCTGAAAACACACATCACAACATTAGAATAAGCAAACATCACGCTTACCACCACCCTACCCCCCAAAAACACCACTGCACACTTTATAGTGAGCACTCAGCAATGTCTTGAGGAAAAAGACCACTACCACCATCACTACTACTACTACAACACACACACTTACAGAGATAGAGACAGGCAAAGACACAGAAAGAGAGGAGGGGTGGGAGTGGAGGTAGTATGCACATGGAAACAAATTCCTGGTTTAAGATTTGCACAAATTATAATTGTTTTTTCAGGCAGCTAACGGAAACACACTGTGACAAGCATGATGCACTTCAGCGTGATATAGTCAGCACATGGCCTCCCCAGCTCCTCTTACAAAACAGCATGAGTTGTCCTAACAGAAGTTTTGAGGACAACAGCACCTGCAAAGATACATATTTGTTTGGAGCTCAAATGTCATCTGCAAGTTCTCCCTTTTGATTTTAGGTATTAATTTTTCTTTTGGCCAATTATAAGTTTTTACTCAAGATAGAGATGTATGCAGTTTTCCGTTTCGGGAGTTAAAACACTTGTACCTCCTTGGCAGCTAGCAAAGATATTTTGATAGGTGTTCAATTTTCTCCTTCAGTAGATGCTTCATTGTATTTTTACTTTTTTCCCCTTTTCTTTTGCCAAATGTTCAGTTTCTGCACCAATCATTTCACCCCGATACTGGAGTTACTGTGTGGTACAATAAAGGTGTCGATTCAAATCCAATCTGCAGAACTAAAACACTTTGTGACAATTGCACATCACTTGATCTTTTCCAAGCCTTTAACTCCATAGTGGTACAAAGCTGCACTCTTCACTAGAAATGTTTCTTGAATTGGAGTCCTCTTGTTAGTCTTCAAATGTTAAATCCTCTGCTTGTAACCTATGTGAATTTCTGTTTTGAGATGATAAAGAATTTGAATTCTAAAGTCAAACATGTCCCCAATGGTATTACCATAACAGTTGTCTCTTCTCTGATAATTGCCGAAATGGACCTTGGGAATCTTTATGAAATCACTTTGTACATCAACTTTTACCTCCGAGTGAAGTGATTTCTGATTGGTTATAACTGGAGCTTGGGTGACTGCTTTCATGATCATAGCAGATAACCATTTTAATTCTACAGATTAAAAAAGGGGCTAAAATAATGATAAATGTTTACACTGGCAAACTGGCACAGCAGTGATAATCATTTAAACAATTGGTATGGCTCCAGTTCCCAACAGGACATCACACAGTGGTTAGAATAGAATGAGGATTTTAAAATCTTAAACTTTAAATAACAATAATACAAACTACAGTTCAATACACAATACAAACATAACAAAATTATGGGGAAAAAGTCTCCTGCACAATCGACAGGTCATTTACTGATATTAACTGGCAATTTGTAAAAACTGCACAAGTACTTCCAACCTTCCTAAACAGTAGTAATTTGTTTTCAGTCAACTTCAAAAGTTGCCAAAGGGCCAAAATTACTGTCAATTATTTTTGAAACAATATTTGCATAAAAAGCTCCCACAGCAGTTATTTGAAGAGTACAGCACAGGGAAGACAGAATAACATGGATTCAAATGAAATGTGTCACTGTAACCATACATCTGGAGTTCAACCAGACAATAGGGAATCGATGTGATCTTTGGCAATTGCTACTCTGCTTAAACACACACCCATTTCTTACTGTTGTCTCCCATATGTCAGTGAAGCTCTCCAATACAAAAATGTAATTTATACAGTTGTACTGAGCTGATGTTTGGAACAGCAAAAATTACAAAGTCAAACACTATCAGCACTGCAGTCATCTGCTCTCGAGCCACTTTTAAAAAAAATATACTTGATTCAAGGCCAGGGACAAGAATGGATCTTTTAGCTCAGTGATTTATACTGTGTTCTGTGTGTGTACGTGCATGCACACATGCATGCATGTGCACTCCTCTGAACTTCAACCACACATTTCAAAAGTATGAAAGTGGCACTTCATCGGTTTCACACTGACATATCTGACTATACAGGTTTAAATCACCCTCCCCAACAGCTCAAGTGTCAGCAAGTTAAACTGCCTCTGAAAAAATACACATACATACATTGACTACTAAAAGCAGTTTTAAAAAAACAGAAGACAACCTTCAAATTGCTATAATGTTGAAAATAAAAGTTTAAAAACAAAAAATAGTAAAAACAGACCTGGAGTATGTGGACGTCGCTAGCAGGGGAGGAATCAAGAGAGGTTGAGGCGTACTGTAACAGTTATCAATGTTTCAAGTAAGAAACAGACAAGAAAAAGAGGAAAGCCAAGAATGAAGAGGAATATGTCAATTGACGTTTTGTGTTGGCAACTGTCTTGGATATCAAGCCCTTCCCTTTTAACTTTGTGGGCTAAGGCATGGAGATACTCCTGAAACCATGTGCAACATTAAGATCAACCAAATACCATCACATTAATAGTTGCTGAAAGATGGGGGTTTGGGGGAGATCTTTTTACAAAAGCTATTGATGTAATGGAAGAGAGTATGTAAAAGGGAAGGGGGGGGGGGTAGGTTGTTACATAGTGGAAAAGGGCAGAAGACAGCACACCTTGTTCTTACAGTGCAACGGTCAACAAGGTGGCCGTCTCCTCCCCCAAACATATTTCCACCATGCCAACACTAGCCCTGTCCAAATGAAAGCATTTCAAAAGCAATAAGTATGCATACACTTATTACATCCATTCTAAAATCCTATGGAAATAAAATACAAATGTAAAAGTTCCATGAATGCCTATTCTTGGCCAACACAATTCAAAAACACAAGGGCAATACCCATTACTATAAATAGAGGACAAAACTTTGTGCATGCAGAATACAGAGAATGCAAGGCCGAGTCATATTTGAAACCAGATAGATGTCATTTACTGCACGTAGAAAAGGCAAATCCCTTACTCCAATATTAGCACAGTTCAGATTATAAGCAAAATACAGGATAGTGGCCCTTCCCTGGCAATAGGGGGGAAAAAAGAATACAAAGTGAGTAGAATATAGGACAGTGTCCTTTTCTTACAACAGGACAGAATATTGAGCAAGCAGAATACACAGCTGTGCCTCTTCTTTGACATTCAGACATAATATTGAGCAAGCAGAATACAGAACAGTACCTCTCTTTCTGATTAATGGATATATTTTTAAAGCAATGTACAGGGACAGTGCCCATTCTCTGTCGAAAAAAACAAACATAAAAATGGCTTAATGCAAGCAGAACACAGGGCAGTGCCCCTCCACAGACAATGGGACAAATTTAATGCAAACAATGAGTGCAGTGCCCTGCCCTTCTCTGACAGAACAAAATTATGTGCAAGCAGAAAACAGGACAGGGTCCCTTCTCTGAAAAAGTAAAGACAAATGCAAAATCTAGTGCAAGCATAATACAGGGTACTGCCCCATCTCTGATAAGACAGGTATGGAGACAGGAACAGGAACTGTACAAAGACAGTGCACCTTCTCTGATGACCAGTACAGTGGCAGACTGGGGAATTGTATAACTATTAAGGATAGGATAGACAGGGCAGAGCCCCTCCTCTGACACACAACAGAATAATCACTTTACAAATATGGACAGAGTACAAAGCAAAAAGCTTACGTTCTATGACAGACATAACATTGAGATGGACAGAAAAAAAGGGAAAGTGGGCAATTGTCTTAAGGAGAGTTTCCAATCAAGTTGTACAGGCATGCTTAACTGGTAAAGAAGGCAATGTCTACTTTCTTCACAACTGAAAAAGGCACAAAATTAAATCACTTCTCAGCCTCTTTATTAGCATCCTCTTCACTTCTTCCATCCACAGTATGATACTTTAACACTCTCACTCCAATAGCCTGCTGAACTTTCGGCCTTAACAGTTGAACAAAAAAATATCAACCAAGGCAGTTTCTAACTTTTTAATTAAGAGATAAATAGAAAAAAAACATTTCAGAAGATTTTTTTCACTGATTATTAAAGGACATGTATAAAAATGGCTAGATTTTTTTTCTTTTAAAACTTCAACCTTTATTGTGACTTATGATCCTTTCTAAAAAAATGTTTTTATTAAAATCTTTATGAAAAAGCAAACTGTATAACAAAACAAAAATTAAAAAATTATTAAAATGCAGCCAAAGCCTGAAGAATAAAAATTTATAACATTTCTATACAGATTGTGAAAACCTGGTTTCTCTTCTGTTGAACTTGAGCCCTTAGCTAATGACCACTCTTAAAAAACACATATTTGTACACACATGTACTCTCAACTTGCAAAGTACTTTTACTTGTTCAAACATACCCACGCGAACACAAGCACTCTACATGCCATCTCAAACATTATCAACAAACTATTGCACAAACAGGAAAAGTTCAAAGACAACTGAACACATGCAGGAAATGCAAAAAGAATGGAAGAGGGGAATGGGAGAAGTATGAACCCCTTCCATCACCACAGCCCCATCAAATTCCCTGGCCAGCAGACTTCTCATGGCTCCAGTTCTACACACATGAGATTTCATAGTTGATTAACCACATTTGCTAGCTCCTCCCCACCCACAGCACAGTTCCATAGGACCTCTAAATATGGATCCACCAGCCCTGCAACCATTGCTAGACTCGTACAGCTAAAACCCTTTGCAGCTACAGTAAAAGCCAAGCACAGTAAGAATGCACACCGGACACCAGGTGAAAGTGTATGCACCTTAGTTGACAAAGGTAGAAGTTGTATTATAAATCATTCAATAGCAAAGGCTGTGAGCAGATCCACGATGGAAATCAGTAGAAGTTAATCCATGAACAACCTCCACACTGGTCCATGGGGGAAAGACCGTCTCTCCTTTCAAATGATGTTCGGAGGAGCTTAAGCAGCATCACAGCAAGTCGAGGGAATCGAAAGTGAAATGACAGGCAGTGGTGATGGTGTTGGTGATAGAAGACTAATAACTGGTTACAGGGTCATAACACAAAGGTTTCTCACACAGCTGTGGTCTGAAGCCAGTTCCCAAACCTGCAGCCAGTGTACTTACTGGACAGGTTCTTGGTGCTGGACAAAGTTCTCAGTACTCATCTCGCAGCAGTACTGCAGACACTGTGATATGTCAGTCTGGGGTATGTTGCTAGGCAAGACATCTGCACTCTACTTCCCTCCCTACCCAACAATGTAGAGCATGGGCTGGGGAGGCAGGTCTGCCACATTGTTGTACCTGTAACACACCACCCACCACTCAACTTCTGTCATTGCACACATTTATTAAGGTTAAAGATTCAATTCAATTATACCAATACACCTGCACACCTCACAAAATGCAAATATTTTATTTGAACAGGCCAAAACTGGTCTGTTGATAATGATAGAATTTGCAGTCTTTGTTACTCTTGACGTAATCATCATCATTTATTTGATTACAATTTCAGTTTGGATACTTTGGCTGTACTATGCTGTCATGAAAGTGTTTTCAGATATCGTGAATGATTGAGAGAGAGAGGGCGGGGGGGGGGGGGGGCAGACATGCATAGTATCCATGCGAGTGTGTGTGTATATGTGCTTAGACAACGGCAACTACAGAGTACACTGTAATACAACATGGTAAATACTGCAGACTAGGACACCCTTGGGTCATCTTCCGATTATTATTCCTTTTAACCCTAGTAGCGCGGTTCCTGGAATATTCCGGGACGACCTTTCAAAGCCACACGGCGGATCCCGGAATATTCCTGGATGACGTAGGTGGTCGTAATTGAAGGCTCACTTTCGCTTTCAAAGGTCACCCAATGAATGTTAAGGCCATTGTAGGGCCGCAGAAAGGGTTGAAGGTCGTTCAACGCACACAAGCAACGAAGATTTTGATTGGTTTAGATTTTTTTTTTTCCGGACCAGTCGCGATCGTCTTGAACAAAAATAGCGGCCAGCGTTTGCGCTAGAATTTCTTGAAGCGTTTTGCGAGACTTTTGACGATATTGACAGCGAGTAGGAGTTTTAGAGGCTGGATTTGGTTGAATCAAAAAATGATAGAGACGATGAGGTAAGGATTGTGGAATATCTTTTGAAAAACTTGGTAAAAATTTATTGTGATCGGACCGAATCGGGTGACACTAGTTTTGCGGGATGCACTTCTTTGCTTCTCGGCGATTTTGACGTCATAGATTGTTTTTCTTTATTTTGACGCCACAAGGCTTCGAAATAATTGTTGTTGAGGCTAATCGATATGCTGCTGAGTACTATGCATCACTCGAAATCAAGCAATCATCGTATTTTTGTCATAGAAAGCCACCACTTTGCACGGAATGAGTGTTCGCCGCCATGACGATCGTGATGGCGTTGATCGTTTTGCTGAACTTTTCCGAGTATTTGCTGACCAATAAAGCGACACAAGCTCCTTATTTAAAAAAAAAACTTATGTCAAGAGATAGTATTTACCTAATCATGACATTTTGGCACCGCAACAACATTGTTTATTGTGTTAAAATCAATCTGGGGCCCTGACAGCGCGGCAGTGATCGATCGTGCACATGCGATTTAAAAAATTTATTCATTTTTTACATAATCATAAACACTACATGCTGCTATAAAATTACACTCATTTAAAAGCTTGTTATCTAAGCTTTCCA
>JAUZNI010197569.1:836-12007 GCA_034780235.1 Concholepas concholepas | reverse complement strand
TTTTGGTTTTACTTTTTTTCTTGTTTTTTGTGGGCCCCCCCCCCCCCCCCCTTTTTTTCCCCTTATAGTGGGATTTATGTGTTTTGATGACCCTTTTCTGGCCTTCCCTTCTCTGTTCACACTCTCTATTTTCCTCATTATATGTAATCTAAATTTTTAGACTCAGTCATTCAAATAATAATCCACAACAATTATCAATCTGCCATGCCATAAACCTTCAAGTCTGCATTTGCTGCCTGCCCTAACCCCTTCTATCACTCCAAATGAGCTGCTCTGATGAGTAAGTCGATCAGTTTTCCCACTGCCCTGTCTGTGATGACATGGTTTACTTTGTAAATAACCCTTTCCACACCTCTGCTTCCTTCCCATTCGAAAACATTCCTCTCAATGACATAATCTATTGATAATTCGGACAGAGTAAATTTAATTCCTGAAGGTACTAGTACTATATGAATATATTGAATACACTACAGGGTGCGTTGATTTTTGTCTGCAATATCTTCCTCCTTTCAACCATTTTTCTCATACAACAGTGCTAGTTTGCACCAGATATCCACACTTGGTGCACTGTACCTTGTTTTCCATTTCTGCTTGGCGTGTCCTTTGGAGCCTCTTTGTTGCGCCGTGTCTTTTTCTTGTCCTTGGAGTTGGTGACAGTTTCAGGCGATGAGCTTTTCTCCCCGTCCTGATTGCCAGAGGTTTGTGACGAAGGTGGTGAAGGGGGAACACTGCTGTCGCCTGAATTCTTACTGGATGAGGTTTTGTTGGGCTTCTCATCCTTTTTACTGCTGCCCCCACTGGCCAAAGAGGAAGCAGGTGCAGGGGATCTTCGGGGAGTGGAGGTTGGAGAGGGGGAAACAGAGCGGGTCTCTGGTGGGGATGGCTGACAAAGACATGCAATATCATGTTGTCATTTACGGGACTAAACTCCTGCCAAAACCACCACAAAAGACATTTAATTATCAAGAAATCAAATACTTCATGCCTCTTGTCCAAACACACACCAAAACTCCTATTTAAGTGGACAAGCAAGTAAAGAATACAGTGGAGATAAATGTACTGAGGCGATTTATTCTCTTCAAATCTGCATGCTTTCTATGACACTGGAATCTGCATGCTTTTTATGACACTGGAATATGAATTAGAGGGAAAAAACAATACAACTTAAAAATTTAAATCTGAATGTATTCATGAACAACATAAACAATTATAAGGATAAGAGCATATAGAACAAACAATACAGTATACCAGCAATAAGACAGACAGCAACAAACAAAAGAGGAAACAGTTGCTTCCTCTTGATTAAAAAGAAAAAGACCATGTTAAGACACTGTCATCTATTTCAGATGAACTATAGCAGTCTTCTACTGTGCAGGGTCAGTAATTCTGCTGCAAAATGATAAAATGCAAAGAAACCATTAATAAACAAGTACAAGTGGGAAAAGAGTTTAATTTTAAAAGTAAGTCATCACAGTACTAGACAAGACAGTATACATTAATTTGATAAGAGTATTCAAAACATCCTAAAGCACATATTTTCCCAACCCGAAACAAAGAAACATCTGTGTCTTATGTTTACCAGCAATGAACAATAGCTCACTATGTTTCAAAACCTTTGTCTATCAGTTTCCTCTTTTTATCTCTTTTATCTTTTGATGCATCTTGAAAACTGGTTTAAAAAAACACAACCCCCCCCCACATTCAACAACAAGGAATAAAAACCCAAACCATACTCACACACACAAAAACAAACATAGTGAATAACAAACAAAAAAATGTGAAACATCAAATTTTTAAAAAGTATATATCAAGATTTGATGACCCAACCTGGTCCTTAGCAACCAATCTTTTTATCCTTACCTTTTCTTTCGCTTTGGAGCTCTCCTTATCGTGTTTTGTTCGCTTGTTGGAGGTTTTCTTGTTGCGCGCACTGCTGGGTGTAGTAGAACTCTGTTGTAAGCTCAAGATTGGTGAGGGAGCCTTTTCTTCAGTCTTAGCTTTCTTGGCAGAAGTGGGCTTCTTCGATTTTGAACGCTTTTTTGGACTGGTTGTGGTCTGAAATGGGAAACTTTCATGATAAACTTGGGATGTTGTGACTTTCGGAAGTACGATCAAATGACAGATTGCTTTGTAATGACACAAAATAAAGAAAAGTTGAACAGCTGGAAAGAATATACTGCCCCTGAGTACCAAACCACTTCAGTTTCAAGCAAGACATTCTTGAAAGATTCCTCCTTCCCATGCTAAAATCATAAATGTTTGTCAATGGCAGAAGGTGGTGTCAAGAATTCTGATTACATCCGCTAGTGTGGCATGGTGGTAAGAAGTGTAGCCAAGGAGACCAAATACCTAGAAATGCCATACTGTGAATTTTTATGTCTCTTATGGTTTTTTGGTTTTGTTTTATGGTTTGGTTGGGGTTTTGGGGGGGCACAGCTTATAGTTTCATTGGGAAAAAAAGAAAGAAAAAGCATTATTAGTTAAGGGTAAGAAGCAGCAATGCTGAAGTAGGAAGAAAGAAATCAAACAATACTGTCAAAGTTTATCAATAATTCATGTTCATGGATGTCACAGGCTGATACATCCCAGATGTCTGTTATCATCTAAGAATGTTACGACACAGTGACAAAATACAAAATAAAAGCTAAAATGTACAATATATGTATGTATGTTATCTAAAAACAACAACAACGAAACAACCAAAAAGCACCCCCCCACCCCCAAAAACCCCCCCAACAACAACCCAACCTTCCTTGATCTCTACATACCATATGACACCTGTGTGCAAGTATACATTTTTAAAATAAACTTTTTGCCATCTCTTCAGACTAGCATGAATGGCCTACTCTTCTGAAAGAACAGGTTTTAATGACTAAGCAAGATATTCTGCATGCCTTCGCACACATGTATACAGGACATCAGTTTATAGTCTTATCTGAAGAACTTTTGGGGGACTAGAGTTGGTACTGGGCAAAAATCCGCTTGAATGGGGATCTCTGTGGTGGCTCATACCCAGGCCATCAAACTATGAGCTCAAACTACTAAGCTATCCTGCCCCCCTATCATTTTTAATCAACAATCTTAATAAGACAGTTCAGACACAATGGCTCTTCAAATTCTAGTCTCTAAGCGACAATCAGTTTTGATTCACTTCCACTATCCTGTTTAGGCAAATATGGGTCAACATTTCCATGGTATGTGGGGAATGTCATGTACGAGATTTTGACAGTCTCCCTTTTAAAGTGAACAGAGCTGCTCATTCAGTTTCAATCAATGATTGTACTGTTATTCCCATAGGTACTATACAACTACTAAGTACAACTAAGGCAATCCAAAACAGTAAGAAGTCAATGGAGGTGCAGCAAATAGTAATTAACAAAATATGTCAAATATTAAATACAACTCTTTCACATTGAAAGTCAAACCAAGAAAAATCAATGCCTTCCTCTCAAAGAAGTGGGGAGAGGGGAAGGAGAAGAGTTCTTTGGTTTATAAATGATATAATTTAGAGAGTGGTAATCTGTAGGAATGTGAAACTGTAACACCATACATGAAGCGTGTGTGTGTGTGTGTGGTCACATACATGTATACATATGTGCAACATACGTGCTTATGAATGCAAACTCACTGGTGTATAAATAAAGACTATGTCTACATGTCTGTACCATGATTTCACTCTACTTTGATAAGAATAACAATGATCACAACAGATAAACTCTCCTAAAACCAAATCATATGAAAGATGAGACAAAGACCTTTAGTACTAGTTATTGTATTTGAAAAACAACCCTAACTTTTTTCCACAAGAGCAGTTTCAAGCCTATAAAATGGTAACAAGACTAAGATGCACACATTCATTCTCTGTCTCACTCTCCTCCCTGATCTCTTTTGGAGGGAACATTAGGAGAAAAAAAACTTTTAGATGTTCAGCTGTTATTTGAAAACAGTTTCACCAAAATGCATTTGCAACAAAATAACATGCACGATATGTGCTTTCCTCCCTACTATTCTATTTCTTTACCTCCATTAAAAATCAATACATATCACCACAGTGCTAGATCCCATCTTAAGAGAACACATGGAGAAAGTGGCAGTTGTATACAAACAACAATGCACACAATGACAAGAATACATGTATGCATGTGCGCACACACACAGGTGCGTACATACATATGTGCAAACACATATATGTAACTGTATACAGAATACCAGTATATTTGCATTAAAAAGGGCACTGAAAAGGCGGAAGTTTTAAGATTTTAGGTGGGTGATATGTGTTTACTGATATTAAAAATGAACTGCATGAAAGAATGTCAATTGTCATAATCAAATTTTTCATCAGGTAACTTCTCTAAAATGAATGCACAGAATGGAAAAAAAACAACCCAACATTGGCAACAACCAACCACCACAAAACAAATCTTTGCCTCCACAGATCAAGAAAAAAATGGCTGACTGAAGCAATGGCAACAACACTTAAAACAATTCATTCTGAAAGAAAAAAAAAAGCACCATCCTCTTTAAATTACAGTAAGAGTTCATCATTTGTTCTGACACACGTACAATGTACACTATTAACTTTTTCAGGTTAATATATCATTATATGACAGCTGGCTGCTGACTGTGCAAATGGTAACAGTTCACCAACACAAATTCTCAGCACAGACTGTTGTTCTCAACTAGTTTCGTGATACCTTTTGATAGCCATCTGTGGATGAGACTATTTTCAAAAATTGAAAAGGTCACATAAATTATGACTTGCGTATATTAAAAATTAAAGTCCCACCCCCTCTTCTCTGGAGACTGACTGAATCAAAAGGCTACAAAATTTAAAAGAATGATAAAAATGAACAAAACAGAACCACCATTTAAAAAAGTTTTTCTTCCTTATCGCTTAGCATTACAAGCAAAGAGAAACCCATGGAACTTGTTTACTAGCTAGCTAAAGAGTGCATTATCACTCATTAGTAAAAATCCTAGCATAAGCCATAACTGATGAAATTCATATCAACTAAAAAAGAATATGGAACACCTTTTTTTTTTGGCATGACTCCACATTTAGCACTAGCAGGCTTTATATGTACAAAGCATTAATTCTTTACACATTTACAACAAAACTACAAGGACAAAAGAATAAA
Organism: Concholepas concholepas; assembly: GCA_034780235.1. NCBI lineage: Eukaryota > Metazoa > Mollusca > Gastropoda > Neogastropoda > Muricidae > Concholepas > Concholepas concholepas. Next base: position 6,869 of record JAUZNI010197569.1, on the reverse strand, counting down.
GTATGCGCTGAACATAAACTGAAACAATGCCACATAGATGAAAATGCTAGAGACACTATATACAAGATGAAAACAAAACAAAGAACATTTTGAATTCTAACATTCCCCCCCTTACAAAATGCGTGCAAAAGGACAGATGGTGATGACTTGCATAGTACTTACTGAGGCATGTAAAAAGTACAGAAAAAAAAGTGGATGGGGGGTGGGCAGTTAATGGTATAAAACAGGAGAGAGTAAAGTAGAAAATCTGGCAAGAAAAAACCAACTATCCTGGACTAGAAAATACACGATTCACACGCATGTATACACCCTTTTACAGACCATGTGCATTTTGACCTCTCAAAAATGGGAAGGGAAAAAAACACACACACACCAAAACAACACACAAAAAACCTCCACCATAAATAATAACACCAAACCAAAGAAGAAGAAAAAAGAGAAATCAACTAACTAGATGAAACCTTTTTGACGTCTTCAACAATACAAGCTGAAAGAAACTGCGGAGTCTTTTCAATAACTCCATATACACTCCCGAAGAAAAGAATCAATGAAGCAGGAAGACATGACTGAAAGAAATGTATGTGTCAACACAACCTCAAGTGCACAGAAAGAGGAAGGGAAGGTAGGCCTAAAGGGGGGATGAAAAAGGTGGGAGTAACTTGCCAACTACATGTAAGCTGTTTCTCCTGTTCCACTGCCTAAAACCGGTTCAGGCACAGGAATGAGGAATGGGGAAAGGGGGAGACTGGGGGTAAGGAAGGGGGTGTGGGGGAGGGGGTGTGGGGAAGGGAGTGGGGGATTGGTTGTTTAACATCCTGTGGTTTTTGTCTTCCTGGGATTGTTTTTTATGGGTTTTTTTAAATGTCAGACTTACTCATCTGTCTGTGTCATGCTTGGATGATTTCTTTAACATTACTTGATGAAAGTAATTTCTTTTGAATATATGTACTTTTTATTTTACAACATGCAATTTAAAAAAAGAAGAAGGAAAAACAACACAAAGACCCCCCAATTACTACAAACTTTTTCTTGTCTAATTCATTTATCATTTTCAATACAGTGTCTTCATAACCACATTTACTGATTTAGTACCATTAAAATAAAATCTGCAGTTTATTATCATATTCTATGGAACACCAATTGATACCCCCTAATGTATGAAAGTTAGCAAATTTGAAAATTTTGTTTCAAAATATAGTACCTCACATGCAGAATAAAAGTCTTGTATCCACTGGCTTTGAAATGATAACTTGCTTAGTTGCTATCGAAAAAAAGATCTTGTAGTTCATCTCCTTCATCGCATTCTAGCTTCAAAGTAACAAACAACCAACCAAACAAAAACAACAACAAAACCAACTATGTTCTCCCGCTATCTTAAAATGACGGAAATGTTTGCTACTGTGGATGAGTGGTCAGCACTCTACTCTTGTATCATATTTTTAATGGATTTCCTATAATGAAGAAGGTTGAACACATTTTTTCCCACAAGACCGGTCTTTTATACAATTATAGCATTACACTTACTCAAGTTACTGACATAAACGTGAGCCTCCATCATAAAATGGGTCGCATTGCACCTGACCCACTTTTCCACAAGAAGCAATTTCAGGCAGGTAGGGGTCATGTTGTCTATTTTGATTGGTTATTAAACTATAAGTATAAGCTTTTGTCTACCTTGCACTGAAGTATCAAGGCATAATGTTTCCTTTTGCTTTCTCACCATCTATTACGATGCAAAATTCATCAATTTCTCATTTTGTCACTTCTTGGTGTCTGGCATTTCAATTTTAATAACTTTTCATAGAAGTATCTTATTTTCAGTTTCTTTTCCATTGAATAGCTTTTTTCATTGCATATTGATAACATGCTAACAATTAAAAATTGACCTCCGGTGCAATGCGACTCATAATGTGATGGAGGGTCACTTATATCAGTTATAAGTACTGAACAAAATACACATGGTTCAAACCACAACAGTAGCAAGCTGTTGCATGGACTGTTATTTATAAACCAGTGAACAAGCTGCTCAGATCATCTGGCAACTTTCCAACACATCTGAAATAATGAAAATCTGTGTCCAACATGTACTTTTCCTTCCTTTTGGCTGATTTCGCATCAACTGAATGTATACCTTTATACTACAGTAATCAATTCATTATATATTTGATTTTTTCATAGTCTTTGTATGTTTAGTGAAACAGTGTCAAAAGTTAAAAGACAGGCTAGAAAAAGACACAAGGGAAAAGAGATCAGAACCAATTCCATTGTACAGGCCCCCTTAGGCATATAAATCATAGATAAGGTATCATCTTCTCAACGACTGTGTCAGTTTATATAGGATCATCCCCAAAGTTGGAATGCAGAGCTCTACCTTTATGGTGGGCAAAAATGTTCACATACACAAAATCTCACCATTGGTGAACATCAGAGCTCTCTAGCCAAGGAATGAAATACGTATACATACATGTAATAGAGATACATATACAGGATAACTTTTTTCCCCACTCCCTCAAATACAACAGCAACGTTGCTTCTGCTTTGTTTGGAAAAAAACCAACCTATTAGTATTATTTTTGTTTCGCAACAGTCACAGATAACATAGCAATTTAACAGAGTGTAATTTAGCAAGACTTACTGCCAAATCACTGAGTAGCAAAAGTTCATCTTTGTACAGCAAAACCAAATCAGTTAGTTTCTTCCACCTGAGCCTTTGCAAATAGTAGCATTACAATGCTTTTTTTTTTTTTTTTTTAAATATGGATGGTGCAGGCAATATTTTACTAAACAAGGGCACAAACATATTGAAAGCACAGGTTTAATACAGCAGAGAAACAGGTATGCATGCATCACAAACAACAACAGCAACAATTAGAACAACAAAAAGAATACAAACAAGTAAAATCTAAATAAAACAAGACAATGTGACGCACTGATGATCCATGTTTCGGTCAAAACTGTACAGAAACAGCAGTAAAAATAAACCTTTTTATAAAGGTGAACGATCAGAAAAAAGGGACCTACCTGCATTTCAGTTTCCGAAGCAGAAGAGGTAGATTCATAGTTGGTGCCTTGGAGATCAGTAGAAATATTGCCATTTGGTAGGTTCAGTGTACTGCCAGTATTTGTGGAGTTTGTATGAGCAGGAGAAGGAGACACATCGCCATTCACTTTAGGAACAATGGGATCCACCACATTTGAAGTTTTGAAGAACTGCTTCACCTCCATACATGTAGAGTGACAGGAATTGGAATCATCTTGAGCAAGAGGGGAGGGAACAAGTGGGAGAGTGTACACCTTCTTGCAACCAGTGTTATTACCTGATGCAATACCAGTATATTCCTCCAACCATTTGTGTTTGATTTTACGGGTTCTGTTTACAGAAGCAGGAGAAGAACAGGAGGATGCAGTGTCTTTTTGCTGAGGACTGGCATTGCCAGTACATGCCTGAGGAGGGGGACTGGAGGCACTAAGTGTATCACTATCTGTGTCCTGCCCATTGACTGTACGGTTGATGGAATCCACGATGGAAGCCACACTGCTGCTGGGTGCTGGGTGTGTTGTTGACTGCCCTGGCACAGACTGTGCTGGGGAAGGGGTCACCTCTTCTCTAACGGCTGAACCAGTCACATTAACATCTGTCTTTTCCCCACTTCCCTTCTGCTGCTGTTGTGAATGTTGATGCTGCTGTTGGTGCTGCTGCTGCTGAGTTTGTTGTTGCTGCTGCTGTGTTAGTTCCTGACGTTTCTGCAAAGAGTCTTTTTCCTCTTTCTCACCCGACCTCTGCTCTTCTGCTGAGTATTCTTTCTGTACTGTGTTTTCAACAAATGACCGGAAGTTGTCAAAGAAAGTTCCATTATTATTAGCCAGCAATGGGCCAGACATTCTGCCAGTCATGCTGTTACTACTGCTGGTAGTGTATGGTGAGGGATTGGTCAAAACTTGTGGAGTTGTCACTGGTACAGATACTGTATTGCCTGTTCTGCTAACATCCGGCACCGTGCTTGCCGACTGTTTTGCACGCTTGGACTGAAGTGAACCATTGTCTCGACCAGCCGAACTGTTGCCTTTTCGCTTGGTGCTTCCAGGAGGGCTGTGCTGAGGTTTAGTAGGCTGTGAGGTTGGTGGTATGCCTGCAACCCCTGGTGAAGATGAATTGTGAGGAAGGGGGGGATGGGTGGAAGTGCTGGCAGCAATTGAGCTGGGTTGTTGAGAACGGGCCATTTGCATAGCAGGAGTCAGGGAGCCCTGACTGTACATGGGGTTAGGCACCAGGCCTTGCTGGATCAGGCTGTAGCTGTAGGAAAGGGAGGATGCTGGTAGAGACACTGGGGGTTGTGCAACAGCAGGAGTAGGATACGGACTCGACAATCCACCCTGCCCCTTTGACTTGCTACTGAAATTGATTGGTTCAGGTTGGCCACTGCCAGCCTGGGGATGACTGGATGCTGATGATGGCTGACCACCTACCATTTTGTACGGGCTCTGAGATCTTGACATAGCTTTGGGATCCAGGCTGCGGAACGCAGTGGGGTGGGGCGACTGGGCTCCATAGCTATTTGTGCTGCTGCCCAAAGGCATACCTATGAGGTGAGGGGGAAGAGCTGGATTGGCCAGACTGGTGGATGATGACAGAGGGCGGTCTGGTCGCTGCTCTGGGGTATGTGCAGGGCGAGGCTGAGGATGGGGTGAGGATGATGATGATGAAGACAATGATGATGGATGATGAGAATGAGCTGCAGTGGGTTGTTTCTCCATCTTGACTTTGTTTTCCACAATCACAGAGTTCTGCATTTTTATGTCTTTGGAGGGATGTACAGGGCCTACAACATGACCACTGCCTCGAGGAGGTGAGGGATTCCCTGTTGGCCCTGAGTACAAGTTCTTTTCTTCTTTCAATGGTCTGCCACCAGGAGCCAGACCTTTTTTCTGCAGCTGCTCCGTGGTAATGGTAGAGTGCTGTTGTGAAGGATAGCCATACAGGCTGAAGATAGCTTCTGGCTTGCTGGATGAGGTTGGCACATTGGTGGAAGATGGATGAGGGTAAGTGCCACCCCCATAGTGATATGGAGGGTATCCACCGAAGACAGGTTTAATATCTTTCCCATGGATATCAGGCTTAGTGTCACGCTGCTGGTCTAGCATTGTGCTTATATACCGCTTGTCATCACCCATCATGGCGTGTTGCTGGTCCACCTCCTGTAGGAAATTAGCAGTATATATTAGTTATGGGATACATTCTTTTATCTTTCTTAACCATCACTTCAAATCTATAATATGCAGAACAGAAACAGTTTTCACTGTTGATACTTAAGGTTAGAAGTGAAAACGCTCTAGATGATTCATTATACGCTATTTTGTGCAAAAAGTTACACTCGAATAAAAGCTTGTTATCTAAGCTTTCCAGTGATTTATAACTTAACATACTTAGTTAACTTTTACATATCAAGGGTTGTTTGATCCCACCCTGCTGTAAAACAACACTGGCCAATGTTAATTCAGCCAGCAGCAATGAGTCCTCTGCTGTAAATTCAGGGCCACTAGGGTTAAAATCTTTCATAACAGCTAATTCACACCTCATAGTAGAATGCCACTGTATCTGCCACTGTGCCACTATGCCACTGTGGCGACGCACTCTCCACGGGGAGATCAGCCTGAATTTCCTGCAGAGAAATCTGCAGTGACTTAAAGTGGTATAAATAAATAAATAAAATCTAAAAAAACAAAAAACCCCAAACAAACAAAAAAAGAAAAACCCAAACTAAAATTCCGGAAGAGCCAAACACACACTCACTACATTAATCAATCAATTTAACAGGTCTGAAAGTATGGATCCTACTCCAACACACCAGCTTTACCCCTGTCTGGGGCTGGCATTTACCACCAGCTGAATATTGATTCATTAGGCGAGCATTAGTCATTAGTGACCTTTTCCCTTCCTTTAGAGCTCACAAGACAGCAAAACCAGATGAACAATGTGCAACATCACCAGACTGAACCTAGAAACAAGGCCAATGTTCTTGAAATACTGGAAAG
>JAUZNI010196458.1:0-12018 GCA_034780235.1 Concholepas concholepas | reverse complement strand
TTTTGTCATCCGTTCCCACCGGCACACAATGGCCTACTCTTCCGAAAAGCGGAACGGATTTTAACGTGTGCGCAAGAAGTTCTGCGTGCGTTCGCACACGGGACCTCGGTTTATAGTCTCATCTGAAGGACTTTTGGGGGCAGTGGAGTCAGCACTGATGTTAACTCCAGAGGAAAAATCCTCCTGAACGAGATTCGAACCCGGGTCAGCCGCATCACTCTAACCACCAGGCTACCCCGTCAGTACAAATAGGCATCATTCATAATATCAGTCACCCCATATTACCAGCACTAGTGTGATGTGGTTGGTGACCTCACAATTGCTCAAGGTCAACAATGGTTTTAGGTGGTCTCTTGGTTATATCCATGAGGAGTTGGAACAAATGGTAGAAGAATTTTTACGAGTATTAGCAAGTGAAATGGAGTAATTCCTCACAGAGCGGTTTTAATTTTGTGCTTCATTGTGATGCCCATACAGATGTTGATCCCATTGGTTTCAGCTTAAGCAAGCTTTTATTTTATTGGAAGAGCAGTTCCAAGTTCATATATCCTTTTTCGTGGGATGCTCAGACAGCAACTTTTATTGTCTGTCATATGAGCGAAAATACATTGCGCTGCCGTTAAGTGCCTGACAAGTCAGGCCCAGTGCATCTGACTTCAGCGTTCGTATATCTTTGTGGACCCAGGTGGAAGTAGTTTTTTGTTTTGTTTTTGAGTGTGTCTCAAATTAGTTGCAATTTTTTCTCTTTTTGGGGGGAAGGGGAGGGTGTGTGAAAGGATGCGAGTCAATTTTCTTCTTTTTTTTAAACACATATATTGATGTATTTCTTGTATATCCATCAGTTTAAGTGGTTTTGTTTTTGGTTGTTCATTTCTTTCTTTCTTTTTGTTTTTTCCGCAGTACTTTTCCACGTTTCTGGTCCAGCGGCAGAATACTTAATTCACATTTTCATCACAACTTCAGGGTTCACATCGTTTCATGAGAAAGCATGATCGTAAAGTATACTTCAAGTGTATGTTTGATAGAGTATGCATGAATGTAAAATGATCAATAAATCATACATGGTATAAGTATCTTGTTATTGATTCTGTGCTCATTTCATGAAACACAAAGAAGCAAAACATAACAAAAACTGTAAGACAAACCCACGTAGCTTTTTATTGTTTGGTTTTTGTTGTTTTTGTTTTGTTTTGTTTTGTTGGTTTTTCTTTTTTACAAATTCCAACCAGTGTTGTGTATGGTCAAAATCAGTTTTATGCACTGATGTTATCAGCCTCACAGCCTTTTCTAAAATTGCAAATCAGAACAGGAGTTGTCAAGTATAATCAGTCCAAGCAGTGGTCAGATGTGTTTGAACTGATATGCTGAAATGTTACAATTGCATGCATGACCAAGCATGTGAAATAGGCTATCTGTGTCAATAAGGATTGAGGGGAGACATGAGGAAGCTGGTTACAAAATCTTCAGTGGTGCCCCAACGGTCTACTAGACTACTAAACATATTTAACTGTTTTCTGTATTTTGTTCTAGTAATAGTTGAAGGTGACGTGAAGACATTTCATTTAATTCATGTACACGTCAACAACAAATGGATTTTTTTTTCATTTAAAATTCAGCTTTGTTAAACAGACAAGCTGCCCATCAAAGCAACACTGTGGTGACACCATCAGTAGGTAAACTGTGCCTTTGCAACCAACCCTATGTGGAAGCATTGAAATGCTGAATCTTGTGACAAGTAGGGCTTGGTTTTCTTCCCAAAAATAGACTGATTAAAAAGGAGGCATGGCTTTTAAGACCATTCTTTTATTATTTTTTTTATGAAAAGCACACACGTATGATTATTTTTTCCATACTTAACTGTTTTCTGTATTCTGTTCCAGTAATTTTGAAGTCATTTCCGATTATCCAAAACAAAACATCTCATCAGCTGCTGTGGCACAGTGGTTAGCATGCCTGGCTGGTAAGAGGTGTGTTCAAATCCCATAGGAGTCATAGGGGTTTTTTCTGACTCTGTCTGGCTCCTACCCAAATGAGTCTGCCATCACATCGTCGAGTTCCAATCCAATCTTCTTGTTTATAGCCCTGCCGACCACAGAGGCCATATCAGGGCTGCATTGTTGAGTTTTCTCAACTTAACAGATACAATTTTGAGAGCAATGCTCATATCACCTGACTGGGAAGTCAAGTGTCTGTAGCTTTCTGGCCAGGTTGACATTGGGATACTTATCAAAGAAAACTACAGTACTGTCCTGTCAAGAAAGTCTCAAAGCCAGTGCATTTCCATAAGTCTACACCGATTGTCAATTACATCCATTGCTGGTATAAAATGGTTGCTTTGGCATACTGTCTTTCACATGATTACTCCAAACGTACCTCTAAAATAATCCTTTGAAGTTCTATAAATTCTTCAAAACAAAACTGAAAATTTAAAAGCATGACTGGGTCTTTTGGGCAGTGTTCCTTTAGTTGAACTACATCAGTGTCTGGAATTCTTAACCAAACACCCTGAATAATTCTTACATTTAAATCTCTGTCTCCTCTTGATTAAATTGCTGCTATTTTGTCAAAACATCTGCAATGTAAAAGGATTTTCCCTCTATTTCTATACTCAGTGATGTAGTAGCTTGTTCTTTCATCCCAACACAGGACGCTTTATCTCTGCAATGATTCTATATGAGCCTGTGTTATGAGTGAATAACTTGTGACGGCATACTGTGTTACACGTTAGTATTATTTGAATGACATTACCATTATTCACCAGCCATTATTACTCATCATTAACTGATCAATTAATCCATAAAGTATAGTCTGCCTCTAAACACTGAACAGTGCAAATTATTTGTGAGTGATGCCATGCTCCCACACATCCACACAACAATGGACTGGACCACACTTTAATTTAAAAACCACTGTAATTAAACAGATCTATACGAGCAATTTACACTTTAGGCAGTGAACAAAATAGGACATTATGTAATACTATAACAGTGTTTAGACCTGTTTAGGGTCCTTAATAGCAAAAGGCCCATTTGCTTTAAAAGATAAAACTGCCTAAAAAGGAAACAATAGAAAAAATCAAATGTAAGCAAGTCATGGTACAATACGGGACCTAATGACAGGCCACTATATCCACCCTTGAAATGTTAAATAACACAAACACAGAAGAAACAACTGCCTACAATTAATTCCTGAATCCTTTCACTGACCCAAACTTTAAAAAACAAAGTGAAAATAAATAAAGCAAAAACGAATACAAAACACAAAAAACACAACCCACAAATATCTATAACAATAGACAAAGAATTTAACACAGAAATGGGAAAAGGAAGCAGAAAGAGGGGGAGTTGACAATTATTAAGATCTAATAACAATAACATAAATAATAAAACAACATCCTTTCCTTAACAATGTTCCCCTATGAAATGATACAGACTGAACACCTTAACCACCAATGCCAAATATATTCACAGTGAAATGAAAACAGTAATGAACACTACACTGAACTGTTCAACTTGACAAGTCAAAACAAATGTGGATAACATTTAATAAAACCAACAACCAAGCTGCTTTACAAAAACTTTAAAGACACTTTATTTCTATCAGTCCAAATCATGACAGACACTAAGACAAAATTCATGACGGGCAATGCTGCAAAGAAAAAGCATCAGATTCCATGAACTATGACTTGCAGTACATACAATGCTGCTATGACGATACACTGGTTTGATGAAGACATACAAATAAATTTGAACAATAAATATATTTTGTTACCTACACTGACACCACAAGGAAAGTCAAAAGGGGTATCTCGACTTTAAAAGAAAACAGGACAATATTTACATGTTTTGTGCTGTATACCTTTTCACAAAATCAAGCATTTTATAACAATGCAATAATACTTTCTCTCACCAACTAGTAACATTTCAGGAGTGCTCACGAGTCAACCAATACAGACTAGTTCTCCATGGATTTTGACAGATGACTGTACAGTCTCACACACTGATGTCAGTCAACATGATTTCACACTTATGGAAATCTTCTTCTAGCTGGACAGGAATCACACACACGTTTTGCTGTAGTATAAACAGAAGCCTATCTATGTATCACAGTTATTAGTGACATTTTGTGAAAAGCAGATCACAAGTTCTATTAAAGATGTGATATACACACACACAAAGATTCAAGTTTTGTGGATTGTGAAAATACTCAATTTTGGATGGCCACTTTATGCAACGTATTTTGTGCCTTTTTGGGTGGCTTTAACATTGCTTTTCAAAACTACCACATTCATAACTTACTATTGAAGCTCGACGTTCTCTTCAGACTGGACATGTACATCAATCATTATTTAGGCTGCTATCACATTCTGATTTGCCAGCAGGTAAGTTCTCTGTTACATGCCAACACTTTTTCCTTCGACTCAAGCCTTGATTACACTAGGAGTACTTGATCTGCAATTTTTTCCCCCATGATCTTGATCACGCCAGTGTCTTATTCTCTCTTTGCCTAGGAAGGTCTGATCCATTTATTTGCCCACCATAGTGGATTTGTCTACAGAATTGTGAAGAAAATCTCTTTTGATGCAATGGGTTTCTTTACAGGCACTAGATACATACTGAGAAAGAGATTGTGATTATAGAGTTTTTTTGTTTTGGGTTTATTTTTTGTGTGTTCCTTGGCTAGCGCTCCGGGGTTCACCAATGATGAGATTTTAGCGTATGCAACTGTTATTGCCCACTAATGAGGTAGCTGCATTTCCACTTTGGGGATGATATCTTCACACGACACCTAATGTGCATGTGCTTTTTATATACTTTTTGTCCTTCATTCTCACTGGCATGAATAGCCTACTCTTCCGGAAGGCAGAGCAGGTTTTAATGTGTGTGCAAGATGTTCTGGTTATGATCACACACAGGGCCTCAGTTTATAGTCTCATTTGAAGGACTTTTAGGGGAGTGGGGTCAGCACTGATGTTAACTCCAGGGAAAAAATCCCCCTTGAACAGACATCTCAGTGGTGCCTTGAACCTGGGCCATCAATTCCAGAGTGCAAAACTCTGACCACTAGGCTAGTTTACAGATGACTACAGACCTCCGTTTATGGTCTGGTGGATGGGAAGAAAGTCAGGCTTCTGATGGGACCTTAACCACAGACCTCTTGCTGGAGTGTCCCACTCCCTCTTCTTTTCTTTGTTCACCCCTAAATGTTTGTTTACATAAAAAAGGTGTGCTTTATAGCTTGGGGAGGAAAAAAACAAACTGGAGTTTTATGGGTGGGAAAGGGTTTTCTGGTCGTGTGCGTTTCTATTCTTGTATTATATATAAACCAAGATGCAGAAAACTATTGCTACAAGTGCTGAGTACAGATCATATAATATATAATGAAGACAATACATGTCTGACGAGAGTAAACATGGCATCTATCATCTGCTTTTGTTGTTTTGCATATGTCAAAAAGATAAAAATAATGACTGGAACTTGATGGTGAATCAATGAAATACTTTGCTCCATCTTTCAGACATGTTCAGCTGAAGCAGAATGGAACTTGAAACCAAGATGAGTGATGCAGTGACAGTCACTGACTGATGTTCAGCGAGGCCCCCTTGGCCACCTCATTGGCCCAGGGCCTCCAGGAAAACGGCCACCTCCAGGACCTCCGGGTCCATCAAAGCGAGGTCGAGGCGGCATTCCTCTTCCACCTCCACCAAAACGGTTCTGATTCCACGGCATGTTAGGGGGAGGTCCACCCATCTGCCCCATGCCACCAGGAGGGCCACCAAAATTCTGAGGATTTCCAGGTCGCATAGGCCTTGGAGGTCCTTCCAGTCGGAAACCTGGCCGCTGACCTGGACCACCTATGCCACCAGCCTCTGGAGCGTTGGGACCAGAGAAACGAGGACCTGCCCCAGGCTGAAATGGGGGTCTATTTCCCCCAGGTCCACTGGCTCCAAATGGGGGAGGTGGGGGACCATCTCGAGGAGGTGGGACTGAGGTGTTGGGCAAGGGACTGCTCTGAGTTGGCGGTTGGTTGCTGCTGGTATTGCTTGGGAAGCGGGCAGGAGGAGCAGAAGGGACGGGGCCAAGAAGAGACGTTTCACCAGCGCTTGGCTTGGGGGTGTCAGTTGGCTGGTCTCTGCCTGCAGCAGCTGGAGGGGGTGGAGGGCGGTTACCAAACTGAACGTCCAGGAGGGAAGGTAGGTCAGTAGAGCGGTCTTTGGGGAAGCTGCCCTGGGCAGGCTGATTGGGTGCAGGTCCACCTGGGCCAGCAGCTGATGATACAGGTGGTGGCTTATTGAAGTTCATGCCTCTAGGTGGGAAGCCGCTTTGATTGTTGTTTCCCTCATTCTGCTGAGGCTGAAATTGATCGGACCGATTAAAAAATGGCTGATTCTGCTGCTGACCTGACTGGATACTACTGGCAGGAGGAGCACGGTCCCCATACCTTGATGTGAGAGGCTCATCTTTAATAGCAACTGGCTGGAAACCAGTGTCACCTTCAGGTTTGCTTCCTACATCGTCATCTGGGTTGTCCCACTTGGATTTTCTTCGGCGTTGGCGGGGCTCACTGCTGTCATGATCTCTATCCCGGCTGCCTCTGTCTCGATCCCTGTCCCCCCTGTAGCTGTCCCTGTAACTATCCCTGTCATGATCACGGTCTCTGTCACGTCCTGATCGGTCTCGGTCACTACCTCGGTCTCTCTCTCTGTCGCTGCCTCTGTCCCTGTCCCTTTCACGGTCTCTGTCCCCACCTCTATCCCTGTCACGACCCCTGTCCAGATCTCGACCACGATCATGATCCCTTGAGCCAGAATACCGATCTTGTCCACGAGAGCCCCAACGGTCACCCTGATCCCGCCCATCCTGCCTTCCTGACCAGCGACTGTCTCCTGAATCTGATGGCCCATGTCTGTCTTGATAGGAGGATGAACTAGAACTCCAGCGGTCATTACCTCCACCTCGCTGCTGAGAACCCCATCGGTCATTTCCGCCACTCTCTCCCATTGACTGGTTACCACTTCCAAAGTTCCTTCCTCCACGGCCATCACTCCCAAGATAGTCATCAGATCTGCCACTGCCTCTTACATCTGGAGGCGGTCGGCTGAAATCATCAAACCGACGACTAGCCGAGTCCCCGCTGCCACTGCCACTGCCACCGCCACCATAGCCCTGGTTTTTCATATCAAAACTGCCATGCCTAGGCATATCTCTCTGATTCGCTGATCCACCATACTTGTCTCTGCCTTCGTCATAAGATCTACTACCATCTCCAGCACCCTGATTCTGTAGCCAGTTATTGCCACCTGCCATGCTACTGTCTGAGCCTTGCCAACTTTTGTTGCCTCTATCTGCAGGCCTGTCCTGGCCCTGCCATGGCTGCTGCTGCTGGGCCCCGGATCCTCCTTGCCAGGGCTGTTGGCCTCCCTTGTCATTGACATCCTGGGAGGCTTCCTGACCCTGCCACCCCTGCTGCTGTGTTCCCGAGTTCCTCTGCCATGGTTGCTGTCTGCCTTTAGCAAAGCTATCCACAGACTGATCCTGCCAAGACTGTTGTTGCCCTCTTTGCCAGACATCTTGATGCCCATCGCTGCTTCCTTGCAGGCCCCATTCTCTACGTAAAGTGGAGCTTTCAAGCCCGGACTGACTGAGTGTATTGGTGGTGGAGCTGTGGCTGTCTGACTGCCAGCTACTCTGAATGTGTGGCCAGGCTTGCTGACCTGCTCTCTCAACCTGCTGAAGCTGGGCATGGAAACCTGGTGGGGCAGCTCCCAAAGCACCCGCGCCTCCCATCGCCATTATGGCCGGAGGAGGGCCAGGGGGAGGGAGTGGAGTCAGCGCCACAAATGCTGGGCCAGCTGCGGTTTGGGCCAAATGGCCCGGGACAACAGGGGGAGGTGGGGGAGGGGGCTGAGTTCCAAGGGCGCCTGTCAAAGGGATGGTTCCTGGAGGGTGGGAAACCACCAAAGCTCCACCTTGTGCAGCAAGGTGAGGTGGCAATGACGTGCCATGCATACCAACACCTGCCCCCAGAGCCAAGGCAGAATCCTGTGGTGGCCAATGGCGTTCCTCTTTGATGCTGATCATATCATGAGGCTGAGCTACCCCAACAGAAGCCGGGTTCCATTGTGAGCTGTCCTGTGGCTCTGCTTCATCATACTGCTGCTTGAGCAAATCCAGTGCACCACCCTGCTGCTGGTTGCCCCTCATTCCTTCTGGACCCAGTTTCAGACGTTTGCTCGCAATCTCGTCCATCTGGTTGGGTGCTCGCCCAAGCAAGCCATCCCCTTCACTAAACCACTGGGCGTCTGTCTTCAGCCCTTGTCCCATGGGAGACTTGCTAGCTCCTCCCATCATTGGTGACTTGCCAGGTCCTCCCATCATTGGACGCTGACCATAAGGAGACTGGTTCTGTCCAGGACGTAGTCCTTGCTGGCCAAAGTTTTGCTGAGGAAATAAGATATAACACATAAAACATTCACAAAAATAAACGCTTGCACATGGACAATAAAATAAACACCTGCACATGGACAATCACAAAAGAAGTCTTCAAAAGCAAATATTACTGCTTAATATTAGAAACACACTTATCTTCAATATCCTCATACGCTATTTAGAAATCAAAGTCTCCCCTGAATTAATATGTGAAAAGTGTTCTCAACAGTAAAGCAAAAATAAAAGCTATTAATGTTTTTTCCTGAATTTTCTCCCTTGTTTAAAACACTTGTCAGCCAATAACAAATTCAGGTTAAAAAAAACAACTCAATTCTGCCACTGCAATTAAAAACAAAAAATTATAGCAGCATTTTGTTTATTTTCACTGGCTGTCAACTAGTCATATCATAAGGGATGTTCAGAAACACCCAGAAAACTTTTAAACAAACATATAAGGATGTCTTTTCTAGTTTCCAGCTAACTGAAAAGGCTCCAAGATAATGTTTATGGCTAGTGACAATGACTGCAAGATCACCTGAATGTATTGTTTCTACATCTGCAACAGCAGAAAAAGGTAAACCTTAATTTGAATTTGATTTCTATCAAAGTCATTCAATTTCAAAAAGAAAGGGCAGGAAGGAAGGAGATAGACAACAAAAAACAACAAAACCACCACATATCATCACAACAAAGCAGGTTTTCACCAGGCTGATGGCTTCTTTTCAACTACCACTGACAGCTGCCTGTGGACTAGGAGTGCCTAAGTGCGATAAGTTGCTAATGCAAGGTTTTGTACTGGAAAAAAAAAATCATTATTATTCATCATTGTTAGACAGGTGTTTATTGTGGCTGTATTTCCCCCCTCAGTTTTCACAGCTGTCAGACAGACCATATCCTTCCAAGCACCAAGTGGGAATTCCACGATACTGGGCTCCAAACAAACCTGATGCTGCAGTGGATCCCCTCCCACTCTGGTAATATGGGGCAATGAAAAAGTTGACAAGACTCTTCACACTGGGCCGCATACAGCAGCAAAGAGTCCACCAAATGCCATAGACAGAGAGAAATAAGCTCCTTCAGAACACATCAAAAACATGTGGAAGCCACATTCAAAGACAGGACCTGCAGGGACAGGCATGTGGCAGCTGGGCAAAGCACAATCGGTCACCACTTTCAAACTGACAACAGTACCAAGTCAAATCCTCTCCCACCTCTTTGGGCTAAAAATCTCTCACACAGGTGTGTTTTGTGTGGAACATCTACAAAGACTGACACACCAGCCCACATTTTCCAATCCTGTCTAACCTGACAACCAACAGCTCCAGACATGCCTCTTTGTGGCAGATCTACGTAATAATGTGGGGACTGGCAACTTCACTGAGGCAGACTGTCTGTTTCCTTCACATCACTGAACTCTTATTCACCATGGCCACAGAAGAAAAAAGGAAGAGGAGTAGCAGTTCTTGATGTTACAAAGTGATGAGGCAGCAAAAAAACCCACCAAAAAAACCGAAGCATAAAACAACAAACGCACAAATAAACTTACATCATTCTTTTTCTGGAATCGGTTATCATGGCGGAAAACCTCCTCCCTGGGTGGTCGTTTCTCTTGTCCTTCTCTCACATACCTGTTGAAATAAAAACAAGTCAGTAAGCCAACCTCAATAGACGTGGATTTCACATGTATTTCAATTTCAAAAAAATGTCACTGAAGAAAGAGGGGAAAAGACAGTATGATAGACACAGACCACTGGACCAAGGCAAAGAGTTGCATATTCATAAAAGATGGTAAGAATTAAGGAAATTAGCAGAACACAGAATACTGATATATGTGGCAAAGGAAATACCTTTTTATCTGTCCATAATATGCAAAATAGATAACAGCTTTTTCCATGCATTTTCTTCAAATGCCATATATACTTTTTTCACACAAACATTTCTTCAAAATAGATATGAAATATGGAACACTTTAAAGGAAAGACATTCCAATATGAAATATTAGTCACAGACATTTTAAATTAAACAGGACAAAGGAAGAAAAGGGGATAGTGTAGTGCTGTACAGTAAACATTTTGCAGCAAAGTGAACGGCGAACACAATCTGTCATGATTATAATTATTTTCAAACCAAAAATCTTAAATTGCGATAATCCTATGTAAGGGTAGTTCTCTAAATTATCATAATTATAGGGACAGGAAGATCATTTTTATTTGCTCTATGTATACTAACTACATGCTGATCACAGAAGTCTCTTGTGCAAACATTTTATTAGAAGGAACAAGAGAGCATCAGCAAATGACATGCTTTGAATGTTCATCTTATTCATTCATTCTGACCAGAGCCCAGTCAACATTTGAGTTATACCAGGGCTTGTCTCTTCACCTTGTTGATTAATGTCATTTCATGAGAATGGCACCACAACTGTACACAGTTTTCCTAGTCATTACCATATGCCCAGTCACCAACCACTAAAGCCATAACACAGCAGTTTCTAATTACTTCTGGATTCAAACAACATCCTACAACAACAGACAAAACAGAATTCCTTCAATCTGTAAAGCACAGTGCTATGAAATATAGCAAAGTTTGGAGATACTGGACCACTGTCGATGAATGTGCACTTTTCCCCCTCTAAGATACAAGAAAACATCACGATACCACAGGAAAGGCAAGACAGTGAAACAAACCATTCAAACCACTCCTTTTTCCACACAAAGCCATCAATGACACACCCTACCAAGTCCACCCATTTCACTCAGAAGTATCAGAACATGAAAAAAACAACAACAACCCACCCCCCAAAAAACCACACACACTAAAAACAAATAAATAAAATGAATGACACAAAATAAAATGCTGAATCTCAACAAAACTTTAAAATGATAAAAAAAAATTTTAAAGTACTGCTTTTCCTGAAACTAATACCTTTCTCTGAGGAAAAAAAACACACAAAAAAACAAAACACCACCAACAACAAAAACCACATACATAAATCCGAGCACAACAGGAAGAAAATGTCACGCGTGTTTGGGATGAACAGAACAGAAAACAGGAGAGGTGGAGAGGAATGAATGCAATGAATAATCAATGTTTGGTAACCAGAGAATGTCAACTGTCTGACAAATCTACTCTGTCCACACACACACACACAACAGAATCCTTCTGTCACCAACAAATAACAACACTCAGCACCAAGACAATGCTGAAATTTGTACAAGACACCACACATGCTTTGATTAATCTATGACTGTTTTTGAAGTAATAATTACACCTTCTGACTTCAATTATAATCACACAGCTCCAGAGCAACATCTCAGTACGTTTCCAGATATAATCATGCAATATACAAGGCTGCTATCTGACTACAGATATTTTCACATCCTCTTGAACCTGATGATCAAAATCGTGTGCATTATCTTGATGAGCAAACTGAAGGATAGCTGCTTCTCCTTTCTACGATGGTCAACCACCAAGAGAAAGAGAGACAGAGATACAGAAGTGATACAGTAAAGAGAGACAGACAGACAGACATATAGAGATAGAGATAGAGAGAGAGATAGAGAGAGTGGGGGGGGGGGGGGGTGCGCAA
>JAUZNI010195348.1:0-12019 GCA_034780235.1 Concholepas concholepas | reverse complement strand
TTGAAATTGCACACTGAATGAGAAGTTTGCGTGTATGACTGTTTTCAAGTACCTTGCCATATAGGCAGCCATACTCCCACTTCAGAGGACTTTGGTCAAGTGAACAATGCCTTAAACAAAACTGAACAAGTGAAAACTGCACCTGTGTCTCCGAAATTTCTGTATCATACAGAAACTGTATGTTCTCCCAATTTCTAGTTTAATTTCAACAACTAATGCGTCGGGTTTGAACATGTACACAGCCTGCAGTCATGACAACAAGCTGATCCCGGCAGGAAGACTAACAGGGGGAAAATGAAAAATGTGACTAACCATGATGCATGCGACGTAGGATCGGCGTTAATGGCGTCACGAAGGATTTTCTCCGCCAGCTTGTCATCCCCAAGCTGATGTAGTACAACACCCTGAAAAAAAAGTCCAGACCTTGTTACTCCTGCAATAAGTTTCAGTTCCTGTAGTTTATATACCAGATGTGATTACAGAAGCCATTATTAAAGCTGCTGTCTTGCAAGCCTGAAATATATGTATTTAAAAAAAAAAAAAAAATTTAAAGCCGCTTCCTGAAGTACATCACACTTTAAATTTTTTTACCTTTTAAAATCTTTGGAAAGTAAAAAATCATAAATGATAATTGCACAGATCACTGAAAATCTTGTCTTAGATACCCAATCATGTATGAAGATACCAGATACCCAATCATGTATGTCTTTCATAATAGATAACCAACTATGTATGTCTTTCATAATAGATAACCAATCATGTATATCTTTCATAACAGATACCCAATCATGTATCAGTATGCCTTTCAATTCATACCAGATACCCAATCATGTATGTCTTTCATAATAGATACCCAATCATGTATGCCTTTCAATTCATACCAGATACCCAATCATGTATGTCTTTCATACCACATACCCAATCATGTACGTAAATCTTCTTTCATAACAAAAACAAAACCTGGAGAACAGCACTTAGTTTGCAATGTACTCTGCCCATTTATCCATGATCATGTATATTGTTTCTTTCATACGAAAAAAGAACAATCAAGAATTAAACTTATATACACAAATAATTAGCTTAAGTGTTTACATTCATTTCATTTAAGTGCTTTGATTTGTTTGCTTTACAAGATTCGGTGCTTTAGAAATTCTATATATCATTGTTATCATTATTATTATTATCATCATTATTCACTATCTTAAAATATCTGTGTTCCATATATATACAGAACATTGATAGGAAGCAGTGAGGACATGATTGATCTCTTCAACAGCAAGAAGATGAGGCAACTGACCAGATGGTGCAGACTCTTGGTGTGGCCTGGGTTGATGGCAATGGCATTTTCATAGCAAATCCTGGCCTCCAGGAACTGCTGCTTGTGCTCTAGCACTCTGCCCCGCTGCACACCATCACATTGTATGACCTCAACATTCAGTTTGGCTTGTGCACCTTAACGCAGAAAATGGCTATCAAAAAAACAAAATCAAATTGTTTTAGACATGGTCAAAAAACAGCATACAAAAGCTAAGGTACTGTTCTGGCAATATCTGATAAAAAATGCCAAAAGGGGGATATTATGATACATATCAAAATGAACTTTACAACTTTAAAAGCTACACAAGGGTGTGCATGCACACACACACACACACACACACACACACACAAACACACTCTCTCTCTCGTTTTCTCTTTTCCTCTCTCAAGCTTCTCTCTCTCTCTCTCTCTCTCTCCAAGGACTGAACTGACCATGAAGTAGACAGGGGCTGAACTAACAATTAAGTCACACATGACAAGGTCACTCACACTCATTCACACACACACACACACACACACACACACACACACTCACTCACTCACTCACTCACTCACTCACTCACTCACTCACTCACTCTCGCACACACAACAAACAAACACACACCTGTTTAGACTTGGAAAGCTGGATTTGGCTGGGCTTGAAGAAATGATATGACTGCTTGTTTTATGCCTTCCCAGGTGTGCAAGCAGCTGACACCGTTGCCCAATGGAAAGGTGGAAGACCTGATGGCCAACCTCATACTGGAAGATCGTCTGAACCCTTCCTCGGATAGCACTGTGATCATCTGCACTAGCTGTAAGGCCAAGGAGAAAGCTATTGCCCACTGCGCCAAATGCCCCAACTATTTGTGTACGAACTGCATGGCAGCACATCAGTTTATGCGGTGCTTCGATGATCATGTGGTAAGGTGTCATGATATATTGTTTCACTTTTAAGAGTGGTTATCAGGAAATTAAGATATATATATAGTCAGTGTTGATTCTAGGTTGCGGCAGTGCGTGATTCCCGCATCTTTTGTTTCGGTCAGTGCATCAGGCGCAAAAAATAAACAGAAGCCGCTATTCTGAACAACAGGTGCACCATTGTGGCTGCCATGTGTCTAAAGCCTGTGTTTGAGAGTAAAACCGAGAGCTATTTTCTGTGGATATTTATGGTTGGCGTAGTGCTTTATTTTTGACCAACCATTTTTTCCTTAACACTGTTGCACTTAAGTTTGATAACGAAAAAAAAACAATTTGCAAAAAAAGCTTTATTAAAAAAATTCATAGCAAAACCACATGGCCAAACCTCTTGAAACAAAATTGATAATGGCGTCCAAAGACTTCCCTCCCGGAAGACACTGCTGTCGCAATTCTATAGTGAAAGTTGTTGACCTATCAGTCGTGGTCGATTTGGTATTTTGAGATTTAAGTCCAATCAGTCAGTCAGGGTTGATCTGGACAGCAGTGGATTAATATTATGTCTGAAAACGAATTCTAGATGTTTGAAAGGTTTGCCATATGCTGATGTCCCCACGATAAAATGTGCGAAAAAAGCTTTATTTAGAAGATTCACAGTAGCAGAATTATTCAACTATATCATATATCTTGCAACCAAATTCAAAATGGCATTCAGGGACTTCCCTTCTGTAGACTCCTTTGTTGCAGTTGCTTCGTGGGAAATGTGATAATGAAAATGAAAGTTGTTGACCTACTACCGCCAGTCGGTCTTGGTCGATCTTATAGTCAGAAGTGGAAGTCGGTCACATTCGCTCCGGTTTGAGTTGGGCTAAGAGCAGTTGGAGAGGAAGGTGGGTGCAGTGAGATGGAAGTTTCGAGGTATGGTGAAGGGGGGAAATAAAAAGCTTTTTACTTTTGATGCAGGTGGAATCCTTTGAGGACATCCTGAAGTCGGGTCGAAGCCTCTCTCAGCCCAAGCCTGTGCTGTGTGAAAAGCATACTGATGAAAACCTAGTCAGCTTTTGTAACAGCTGTGAGGTAAGCTGATTGTGGTAGTTTCTTTGTTTTTTAATTTGATGAGTGCTAGAGACTTATACAGTTTCATCAGGATTTTTATGATTAAATTTTTTCCCTTTCCTTTTTACCTAGTCATCTATTTTAAAGCTTATTTTCTCTTCCTGAATAATTTTTTAAGGCTTTAGTTTTTATTAACCCCAGCCCCTATTTCATCATCTAATTGTCACAGTGACCTTTTTTTTCATTACTTTGTAGCTTTAATGTTTTTCTGCATTGAAGTTCGCTTTATACTCGCTTTTTGAAAACTCCTGTAAACCCATAATTTTATTAGGAATGTATTCTGCATTTATTTGTGAGGTAAATGCCATTGGAGTTGCTGGAATGGAAAAAGGTGACAGCCCTGATAAGGCCTTTGTGATCGGTGGGGCTATAAATAATATGAAATGAAATTTGACCCGTTACGTTACTGTGGGTTTCAGGTGGCAGTCTGCCAGAAGTGTATGCTGGGGGAGCACTCTACGCCAGAGCATATGTGTATCCCACTGAGTGAGGCTGACGGCCCCAATTCTGAAGAACTGAGGAGGCTGGTAGAGCAGGCTCATGCTAAGCTGCGTGAATCGGAAGAAGTGAGCAAAACAACAGGGACCGACTTCACGGACCTGGATGAGCAGAAGGAGAACGCCCGTGATCTCATCACTGAGACCTTCCAGAGCTGCAAGTTCTACCTGGAAAAAATAAAGGTGAGATGCTGTGTTGCAATCTGTGGTGCATCCTGTTCGTCTAAGTAGTGCAGATTCTGGGACGACCTTGTAAAGCCACATGGAGGATCCCGGGATGACGTAGCTGATCATAATCATTGTGATTTTTCTTTTCTTTTTTTAACATAATCATTAACAGTACATGCTGCTATAAAATTACACTAATATAAAAGCTTGTTAAATTTAAGCTTTTCCATTGATTTGAAACTTGACATACTTAGTTCAGATTTACATGATATTAATCATGGGTTGTTTGATCCCACCCTGCTTCAAAACAATACTGGCCCATGTTAATTCAGCCAGTAGCTGTGATCCCTCTGCTGTAAATTCATTGCCACCAGGGTTAACACTGTTTTCAGGGCAGCTGAGGTGGTACAATATCCTTCACAGTTGTCTGGTTGTTTACCATAAGCTACCTACTAGGATAGATTCTGTGTTGGGAGCTGTTGACTGCCGAGAAGGACCGCAAGTTGATTAATGGGGGGGACATTTTTGTTGTTGGTTGGTTTGCAGTTCTTTGTGGCTACCTTATTTTGTTTGTTTACTTATATGTTAGATGATCCTTGCAAGGTGTTGACAAAAGTATTTGCTTTGCTTTTAGGAAAAGATGTTAGAGGATCTTATGGCCCGCCACAACAAGATCGAACTGGCCCAGATGGAGAATATCCAGATACGGTCCAACATTGAATCCAGGCTGGAAAGTGTGTGCAGGTAAGCCTTTTTCCTGGGAAGTAATGTGTATGTTCTTTTTGATTGTTGTCTGCCAGTTTTGCAAAGTTTACCACAGGCTAAAATTTTATATTATGATCTAAACTCAACTGTTAATTGAGTGATCTAAGGCGGGGTTGTCTGTAATTTGAATGTTATGTTTCAGCTTTGCCAAGAGCTTGCTGAGTGAGGAGTGCTCGACCTACGTGTCAGTGTACAAGAAAAAGGCCCAGGACCAGCTGATGTCTCTGATGAGCTGCTCTCTGGAGAGTGGCGTGAGTGGCAATATTGAGTTCAAGACCGATACCGCTGCCTTTGAGAATGCTGTCACACACACTTTCGGCTGGTTCGTCAGTGAGGAGGCCAAGGTAAGTGGGACTAGCAGTTTTGGGGAGCACTGAAATGCATGAGATTAAAAAACAGCAGCTGCACATTTTTTTGCTCTTTTTCTGTAAAAATATATTCAGCAAAATGTTACAGAGAGCTTGTTGCTGAGTATAATTTGAAACTTTTTATAAAATTTCAGAAGTTAACCCGAGTTAAGTGTCCAAGTATTGCTGCACTTAACATTGATAATATCCAACTAACAAGGGAAAAATGTGTATTTATGTATATATTTTATTAAAACATCGTAGCTTTTGTGGAAAGTGAGGCTAGGTGTGTAGTTCACTCGTTAACCCTTAGCTGGGCACAGCGTCCCAAAACGCCTGAGCCCAGTCTTGGTCATGACGGCTGGCAACATGACCATCACTAGTGATCCTACAACAATATTCCCGCCAATCTTGCTTCTGATCTCTTGGAAATAGAAGCATTGAGAGTGCCTTCGAGAAATGGCTCCCTTTTTTTTTTCTTTTAGGAGGCCCTTAGGACCTTTTTTTTGGTTGAAATCCTAGAATCAGCACTGGAGAGGGTAAGCATAGATATTACATGCTTCACAGCACACAGCATGAGATCACCCAGTACCTTGGTAGCAAAACTTACAGAATGCAAAATTCATAAGAAAGTGGGGCCAACATTGAAGATTAGCCAATCTGTTATGGAGCACTCCGTCACATGGAAAAAAAGATGGGACATGCTTTTTTGTTTACATGTGATGGATGTGTTTGTCTCCAGAACACTGTGGTTGTCAAATCTCATGTGTGTGTGTAGAGTGGAGGGCTACAGGGGATGAGCAAGAATTAAATACAACAAAGCGAGACAACTTGTAAGGTGAAACTGGTTGTAAGTTCTTGTGAATTTATTGTAGACCGGAACGGAGTGCACATGCCCAGCCGTGCAGTGGTCTGCATGCATACCATGCAAGTAAAATGCATACCATGCACATGAAACTAATTCCATTCCATGAAATTTGATATCTGATTGAAAACAATGCTTCACATACCTTGTATCAAGATGTCCCCAATAAAAATGATGATGGTAATATAATTATGATAATAAAACATGATGATCCTGTATTAGTATGACACAGTATCTTCTTGAGGCTCTAAAAACTGACAGATGGGGCAGTGCGTGGTTACCGTGTGCACTCTGTTCCGGTGTGCAAGAATTTGCAACCAGCTTCCCCTTACAATTTAAATCTCGCTTTGTTGTATTTAATATTATACAATGACCACTGACCATGTGGTTTTCCTGATCAGTATAATTATGCAAAAGAACTGTTTTAGGTTTCCTGTTTCGTTTTCTTTTTTTCATACTGTATCACAAACAATATATAGTCTCACATTTCCTTCAGGATGTCCTCCAGAAGATTTCAACAGAAAACTTGTGTTCTATCACAGATGCCAGTGGTGGCTCCATTTGAAAGCAAGGCGACCTTCAATGACATGAGCATGGTTCCGGGCATGATAGCCGCTGCTGATCAGCTTGTGGGTCACGGTGTAAGCGATGCAGAATTCCTGACGCCCTCCCTGCCCACCATGAGCAACGTGAGCCAGCTGGCAGCACTGAGCACCAACTTTGAGTCGCTGCCAAGCATCCCCAGCATCGTGTCCATGGCCAGCACCCAAGTCATGGCCCCTATGGACGCAGTGTCCCGTTCCTCTGTGTCTCCAGCTATGTCAGATAGCGGCATCTCCATGGACTCTGGTAACAGTAACAACAGCGCGAACATATTAACCGTCAACATCGCTCGCTTATCCAAGATATCCAGTGGTAATCAGGGTCAGTGCTCTTGTTTACCCTCTGCTCTCTTCTCCACTGTGTGAATGAGTGCATTGCTGAGAGCTGCAGACCTGTGCACCCGCTGTATTTTTCCGTATTTGCTCCGGAAAAAGTTTGGAAAAAAGGAAATACCGATTTGATTCGACAAAATCTGGTTATTGTTAACAAAAAATCCGAAAATCGAAAACATTTTCTGCCATCTTAGTTCACCTCACATTGCGTCATCTGCTATAATTGTTCAGAGACTAGGCCTAGTCTCCCCTTAGGCCTACTACGCCGTTGAGTCAACGCGCATGCGCACAGTGCCGCTTTCATAACAACATGGCTGAAAGGGGGATTTTCGCGGAAATTACTGACCGAACTGACTCATTAGCAAAGAAAGACATGGAGGAAATGCAAAATGATAGCAGGCCAGGATGGGGTTAGAAGAGGTACAGTTGCGGATGTAGATGCACAAACAGCAAAATTGGCCGTTTGTTTTCCCCGAGTGAAGTGTGGAATCCGTGCTACGTTTATCGCATCAGTGAAATTTATGAGTTGATTCGCAAGTGGTGTCAAACTACATTTGGAAATAACAAGCAACAGCACTTTAGCTCTATAAAAACACTGATCTCTTGGTAAATCATGGAAGAGCAAACTGTTCACATCTTCGGAAAATCAGCTGATCGTTTACAGTTTTATTTTATTTATTTATTTTTATTTATTTGTTCTTTTTTATTGAGGATGATGGAATAAGCACTCATGTGCTTTTTTTACATCCAGTAAATGGGGTTTTGTATGGGGTTTTGTAATGTGTATGGGGTTTTGTAAATTTTGTCATCTGTTCCCACCGGCACACAATGGCCTTTTCTTTCGAAAAGCGGAACATGGAACATATGCGCAAGATGTTTTGCGTGCGTTCACACACAGGGCCTCGGTTTATAGTCTCATCCGAAGGACTTTTTGGGGGAGTGGAGTCTGCACTGATGTTAACTCCAGGGAAAATATCCCCTTGAACGGGATTTGAACTCAGGTCGTCCAATTGCGAGCGCAATGTTCTGACCACTAGGCTGTTCCAGCGGAGAGAGACTCGTTCTGAAGTGATAGCGGTGTCGAACAAGGCCTCTGCTGTGCTGCTGTACTGGACAGCAGCAGAATACACCCAGGACTTGGTTTTCTGACCATACAATATGTCCTGGTGAGTCCATTCCAGAATTTTGATCTGCTTTTGTATGGGGGCTACAACTTCATAAAGGCATAGGATCTTCTTCACAAGAGACTGCATTGATTTTTATCGGAATGTAACTATGTCCATTGATGTGACACAAACTTGTTTTCTCATGGGGGGGAAAAAGTGTATTCACTCGAGTTATTAACACTTAGCATAATTATATGTGTGCACACACATTATCTCTCTCACAAAAAAAACACACACTGTTTCTCTCACACACACACTTATTTTGATTTTTTTGGTTTTTTTGAAAGCTTTAAAAAGATTAAATTTTGAACAGTATCCCCATATAACATACCTTCCAGATTTGCTTGTGGTTGAGAAAAAACAAAGCTTATGAACTTCGGTACAGGGGAAAGAAATTGGGGAGCAACAACGGCAAAAATAACCGAAGGAAAATAGCATGAATAAACACCAAAAAATGAAGAGAAGAAAGTCATTTATTTTTACTTTTGAAAAAGCCTGTCGCGTTGTCATAATACTGAAACTCTGTGAAAATTGCCATGAAAATACAGAATAGTAGTATGGGGGTGCACAGTTCTGGAGCTGGCAGCTCTTGGGGTGCTGGGGGCTCCTCCAGTATAAAAAGCATCCCCACCTTCTGGAAATCATGTGCTATAAATTTCCCCTTTCCTATCACTCTCTTTGTCTTTTTCCTTATCTCTCTTCTCTCTCTCGCTCTCTGCCTGCCTCTCTCTCTCTCTCTCTCTCTCTCTCCCTCGCTCTCTATCTCTCTCTCTTTAATTTTCTGCCTTCCCAGCCCATTCCCCTGCCTTTTTTGAAGCAAGTCTGACAACTTTTGCCTGAATATATTGCTTTGTTCCTATATTTAGCAGCAATTTTTTCTTTTTATATTCAATCCTTTGCTGACCACCCCAAAATACCCAGCCTGGCTGATGGGCAAAGCAAAATGCCCCCAAAATCCCACATACAATCGGTGATCTTCGGCGTGTCCAAACATCTAAATTTTGACCCATCTGGCTTCAGAATCTCGCGAGACTTGTGACAATTCTATTCGCATGCATTTTGCAAGTGGTGGCGATTGGAGTGATATTTTTGGCATGAAAACGATTGCAAATGTCGTATTCAAAGAAAGCGTGTGTCAAAAGATTTTTGTTTTTTGATAGTTGCTTTTCTTTCCTGTAGCGGTAAGAGATAGTTCTTTGCTGTTGTGGTAAGTGAATGTGTTATGTTTGGACAGTTATTGCGCCGGCTCCTCTGACAGAGGTGACCACCAGCAGTGCAGCAGGTAGTGGCTCCACCAGTCGCACACAGACTCCAATGGGCCAAGGGGCTGAGAGCATGCAGGCCATGATGCCTGTCTCCCCGCCCATTCCCGCAGAGAACCTGGAGCAGCTCACTACCCTCATGCACTCTCAGCCCCCGCCTCCCAGCTTGTCCTTCACTACTTCCATGGAGCTGCCTCCAGTGACAGGTGAGACCGTTCAACAAGTGTGTTTACGACACCAGAGCTAGGCAGGAGCGTTGCGTTCTATGCCGTTGTAACTATAGTTCAGAGACTAGATTAGCAAAGCAGCAGCAAATAGTTTTCACTCGGCATATGATAAATTAAATAGTGTTGACATGCAGACAGCAGTGGGACTGTTCAAAGATGTAACCTGCTATGAAGAGCCGACTTATTACAGCAGTTGCTCAGAAACTTAGTTTACAGCGTAGGTTTAAATGTGTGCAAATGCTTGGATGAAACTAATAAAGAATAGCAGAAGACACAGCAGAGGATAGTGTCCAAGGGAGGCAGTGACTGTCGGTGCGCATGTGCATGTATTCCATGTTGAAACTGGGCTGAGCATTGCGAGGTTCCTGCATATTTTATCTTCAGGTTGCAAAATATTTCACGCAGTGTGCCTCATCGGGGGTGAAAATATGGAACCAAGATTCATCACTGAATGATGAGTGTGCCATCATGGCTGCTGTGCAGATCTGCCCAGCTCATTTCCTTGTACAGGTTGCATGCTGGGTCTGTTTGTTTTCCCGTAATCCACCGAATGCTGACGTGAATTACAGGATCTGAAATGTGCATATTTCATAGCTGACCTGGAGATGGTAAAAATCCCCACCTACTGCTGTCAGGATTGACCTGACTGACTGATCTGACTTGCGTCTCAAAATACCAGATTGACCAAGACCATCTGCCAGTAGTAGTTCAACAACTTTCACTTTCACTATCGCATATCCCACAATGGCTTCCGTTTTAGAGGGCTTGCTACTATTTTCAGGTGCAGCTGCTACTAGTTTGTCTTTTGCCCTGTAGATTATGTATGCTATATTACCATCTTAGGAGAACAATGAAGAGGTAAACATATGGTACAATGTGTGGTATTGTTTTAGAATATTAAAGAATATTTTTTTAGTTGTACAAAGTTGTGTATTTTTCTTTAGTTGTACAAAGTTGTGTCTGAACATGATAAGGATAAAATATGTACGGTATAGAGTATGATGAAACAGGTGGCGCTGTTGAGATGGGAGCTGCTGGCATGGGGTCTCCTACAGGTAATGGCACTGCTACGCCATATCCCCCTGTTCGTCGCCCTAACAAATTGACTGCCATGCAAATCCGGTGAGGTTTTAAAAAATTTAGAATAATTGTTTTGTTTTTTTACACTGGGCATTTTTTAGAGGGGAGAGGGTTGGCTTACCGTATCAGAGCTGTCTTCACAGCCATATTTTGCCAGTGTTGAACAGCTTTTCAGTTGGGTATACAATGAGCATTTTATAAAGCACAAGGATGGAACTGTGTAAATTGCAGGATTTTTAGGGCAGGGTCAGGGCAGCGCCCATTGAGCCATAGGCGCTCCAAAACAGGGCTGTGCACATTGTTACGATTTGCAGAAAGTCAAATTTGATGTATTGAAGTGTGAAAATACTCATCTTACATGAAACTGGAATTGCGTGTATAAAAAAAAAAGTGACGTGTGATAGTCTGTCCTGCACAGGTAGTAAAACCAGTGGGTGTTGGCATGGAAAAAAACCAATCTTTCAAGGACTACAGGGGGAAAAAGAGGGTCTGTTTTGTAGTATCAACTTCAAGAACAGAGGCATAGTTTTTATATGTAGAATATATGGCTGTGGTGGTAACACGTATACTGCAGTGTGTAACTTTTTCAATGCAACTGTGGTAGTTTTGGGAGAAAAAAAGGAAACAAGAGTTCCAAGCAAAAGTCGTGCTTATAATTTTTTAAAATATGTATTTCACTCACCAACATGGGCAATCTGTGACTCTTGCCTTCTTTTCAAAGACATTGCATCTAACAATAGCTCTCTACAGTGGGGGGTTTTATGTGGGGGGAGGGAGATGTCATCTTGGAATCTTTCCTTTTAAGGAAAAAGACATGCGAGTTTCCGCCAAAATTTTCAGTTCCATATAAAAACATCTGAGGATTATGATTATGACATCGAGTGACCCTTTCTACACCCACATGATATGTGGATCGGTGGTCTAGAGGTAACACACCTGCCTAGAAAGTGAAAAGTACAGGTTTGAAGTGTGTAGTGGTTCAATCCCTGTTTGGGCCAAAAACTTTTACCCCATCCATTAGACCATGAGTGGTGGTGTGGGTGCTAGTCTTTCGGATGAGACGATAGACCAGGGTCCTGTGTGTTACACATGATTATTTATTGCACTTACCGTTGCCCATGGCAACGAGGGAGTTGTCCCTGGCAAAATTCTGAAGAAAAAAGCCTCTCTGATAGGGAAACAAATACAGTTGGAGACATTAAAAGAAAAAAGAGTGGCGCTGCTCTTGTGGCGACGTGCTCTCCCGGGGAGAGCAGCCCAATTTCACACAGAAATCTGCCGTCGTATGATGATGATAGATGGAATTTATATAGCGCTATATCTTGTAAAAACAAACCAAAGCGCTTGCATTCAACCTTTTCTTACACATAGAAC
>JAUZNI010193129.1:0-12045 GCA_034780235.1 Concholepas concholepas | reverse complement strand
TGGGGTGGTGATTGGTTTGTTTGGGGTTTTTTGGTAAGGGATCAACACCCATATACTTTCATAGTTGCCTTTGCTAGAATCAACATGATTTTAATTTCATCTTGCTCTCACAAACTGCAACAATAGAGTAATTCAGGAATACATTTTTATCAGATGGAATTAGTCTTAGGAATGTAAATCTCAACTCCTGTTGAATTTTCCTCACTATCGCTTTAAAATTTCATTTTTGCTTTTGGGCTGTTTGTTTCTTTGTGTTTGTTTGTATCGACTTATATGATGGATACTGACAATGCTGTCCAAACTAAGCAACCACTAAGAAAACATTGGAGAAATGACTCCACACACAGACCTAATCTAATTCTACAGAACTCCCAAACAGTACCAGTACAAACAATGACCCTGCACAGAAAGTCCAACACGCACACACACACACTGTCAGTGGGTGATACTCTTCTGTCCCCTTACTGTTCAAGGAAGAAAAAAAGAGTTTTCCCAATCTGACAACTGATTCACATCATCAGCAAACAGTGACTGTTTCCACCCTTCTTCAAACCTCTTTTTTCTAACTGATATACATCCATCACTATCAGCCACGTTCAAATGACTTTATAAAGAATTTATCAGCTTTATGATTCCATGCGATTCTTTTTTTTTTTTAAATGTTCTTTCTGATTTCATCAGGAAACTCAATGCTCCTCCTGATTTTACCAAATGGAACTTTACAACCTAACTTGAATCATCAAGAGTATACTCCCTGAGAGACTACCAGCTGACAAGTCTTAAAAGTTAACTCTGATCACTACACTGCTGACAGTTCTACGCTCATTCAACGCGAGTTCTGCCCCAATCACTGTAAGTGATCTCTAAATCAACCAACCTGAACTGCTAAGTGCACTCAAGATTTAAGAAATTTGTGATACATTACTCTGAACTTTTCTTCAAGTGCCTTTGCCACTGATGACACACTTTCACCAACTTTGCCAAGAAATCTTCAAGACCAAACCTGGGAAACTTATGTGGACAAAAGCACACAAATGGTTGGTAACAAACAGCTCTCCTTTCTTCCCAATTGTGCCTTCTGGTTAACTAAGTCTATTCACCTCAGCTGCCTTTATACTGTCATCTTCTTGTTTTATACAGATTCTTCAACTAGACAGCTTTCCCCCCATAAACTTACTTTTTCAATCCTTTGATGAAGACCTGTCACTTTACAAACATGACCACCTAAACCTTCCCTGTCCTGTGGAACAGATGAAGTCCTACACTGTGGTATGTCAGCTATGGTACTGCCACCAGCCCACTCATGAGACACAGGTGGCATGCCATCTGACAGACCACAAACAGCCCTAACTAGTGAAGAGACACAGGTGGCATGCCATCTGACAGACCACAAACAGCCCTAACTAGTGATGAGACACAGGTGGCATGCCATCTGACAGACCACACACAGCCCTTACTACTCACTACTGGACCAGGTTCACACCAAACTGGACCTCATCCTGCTGTTAACCAGCAATGGTAGAGCTGCAGCTTAGGTGATGGTGTTTCCTCCCTGTTCTCACATGTATCACAGTCTACAGGAATATTTCATCACTGATCACACACACACACACAACTGGCCCCCACCAAGCATTAAAACACAGACACACTGCATTCATCACAGAAAAGACTGTTGTAGGTCATATTGAAGTTTGCAACAGAAACAGACTTTCGTAACAAGTAACAAATGACTGTTGCTTCAAGCTACAACAAACATGCACCTGATTATCTTGCTATAAGCATGATAACAACAGTGTTGCAACAAACATGTATTGCTCTATCACTCTTTGTGAACAAGAGATAGAACAGTTTTATTGCTAACAAGGTAACGTGCATACATATACAGATCTACTGACATGAGCCTGTTAACAGATACAACACAACTATCTGTTCATATAGGACCAATAACAGATCTACATATGATACACACTTTACAAAATACTTGCTATCATAAACCTGACAAAGCCATGTTTACTTTGCAGAAAAAGATACTTTTGATTGCAAGTATGATAAACAAGATGGGTGTACACACAACTTGTCACGGTACTTCACAAAAGTGTTTGTTTTGAGCTGAGTAATACTTTCCAGAATAATAATCCACTTTGCTGAAAATGACAAACAGACATGATAATAGTAATCAATACCTCTGGTAGTCTGACACCCATAGGGTGTGCTTCACCTGAATTTTTTATTTTTTTTATTGTTTTTTTGTTTTTTCTGAGAGAGGAGAAGAGGGATGGTGATGCACTTTTCAGAGGATAGTAAGTGACCAGAGAGATGCATGTATTACAACAACATACATTTCTCTGATGAAAACTACTGATCAAAAAGCTGATTGTTTGGGAAAAGCGGGGGGAGGGGGGCGCAGGAAGAGGGGAGGGGAAAAGTTGGGAGTAACTGAACACTGTCTTGGCATCTTTTACATTTCAATCCTAAAAGGTCTGTCCCATATATCAGCCAATTTGTCTTTGACACTGCCTTCCTCCTTTAAAAAAAAAGAAAAAAAGCATCCCTCCCCATTCAAGTGGATGGTGATTTATCTCAGTAAGAATGAAAAGATTTGGATAATCATGTCACCTTTGGCTGTCGTGCCAGCACTTCTCAGGACTGTACAAAATTCTTTTTCCATCCTATCCAAACTTCTATAGACAGCGGAATGGCAAATCGTGCTTTCTCTCTCTCTCAAAAACTCATGCTGTCCAGAGTTTGGACATATCCAGCACTGCCATGAGCGTTCCGACTTACTGCATACATGTGTAAGTTTGCCGCTTAAACTTAAAAAAAAAAAGTCACAACCCATTCTAATTTCTTAAATCACAAGAGGTTTCAACATTTCTTGGGGGGACAGCATACACACTACACACTGCACATTACAAAGGTATCTAAAGAATAGAAGACTGTATGTGATCATAGACATTAGACTGTACTGTACACACACAACACTAATGTTTGGTAACAATGAGAACAGTACATGCTTTAAAAGGGTGAACAGAAAGACTGAAGTATGCAACAGGATGACAGGACAGACAATGTATGGTATTTATTGACACTGAAGAGACCCAAACCCCCCTCCCCTCTTTTTCCCTTTCCCTCCACTTCTGTATCTGGAGGATTTTCAGTGAGTGGGGTAGTTTTGTTTTAACTTGAATATAAGTAGAAAACCTACACATTTGTTATACGTGTGTATGTGTGTGAGTGTTTCTTTACATGCGTGCGTGCATACATGCTTCTAAGCACACACAGGTGTATGCATGTGCATGAGAAGGTGCATGTGCCTGTTTGATATTTTATGAGAAGTAAATCTGCAATCATTCAAACAAGTAGAAATGGATGAAAAGTTCTCTTGTTTGATTTATTCACACCAGATTATCATCTTTCCGTGTATGTCTGGTGAAAAGAGAAAACGCTTTATCACATGCATAACAACACATACAACATGACAGTGGGATGAACACAGTAAAAATAGAATAGACTGCTAACAGATTGATGAACAAAGTGAAGATAGAATAGTCAGAATCTTATAATCAGTCTCCTTTTTAATCCTGCCTCAAAAAATTCATCTCTTCAAAGAATGTTGTTCTCTATGATTTCTAAAATTCAAATTGGACTGTTTTTTAAAAACTCACAACCTGTTATCTCTCTCTCTCTCTGAAACACACACACACACTCACACAGCACAGATTGAGTGATCAGCATATATATATATGTGCATATGCACACACAAGAAACACAAGCCCACACTGAGTTATGGAATGGACAGCGAGTGAAAGAACCAACAAAGATGGACGTCAAGATGACCTTGAAAACAGACTAAAGCATGTGGCCTTGACCCTCCGCAACACGAGGGCGCGCGTCTATCACAGCGGCATAGGAGCACAGAGCCAGCAGTTTTGTCCCCTGAATACACCATTGGGACCCCTCTTTGAGGACTGGAGGCCCCATTACACGAATCCTCCACTTGTCTGCAGGACTGTCATTCAGTACCATTGTCCAACAGCCGTTTTGAAACAGACCTGCCTCACAGTCAGTCATGCTTCTGAAGAACTCCAACAAAACACTGCAGAAGCAGAACGCTCAGAAGTCACGATCTTGATGTGCCCAGACCCTCCTTGAGTGTATGGAGCTGAAACACTTGCAAGAAGAAGATTTCTCCCAGACTTTCTGCTGTCCAGTTCTTTTATTTTTTCTTCTACATACTGTCGAGCATGCCGGGTAAGATTGTTCAATCCTCACTGCCAGAGTAACTGAGGAGATAGCCGACATATGTGTCTGTCTCACACCTGCAGTTTTCTGTCCCACTGTTGTCGACAATGGATATATTGCTGTATTAATTAAGTAACATTCTTCCTGACTTTGCAGTGCATGAATGAGTTATTGGGGCATTGTCTTTTTCACAGCTCAAAACCTGCCTCCATCCCCAGAATGGAGAATTTACAGCTGTCAAAATAGCTGTGTTGAACCAAAAAAAAAGATGGCTCTTTATACACCAATCACAATATTAACAGGAACTTCTTGATTACTATGTTTATCTCACCAACATTTTTCAGAATAAAAAAAATTGTCCAGAACTCACCAGAGACCTGTCACTTTTGGTAACAGTCTTTCACCTGATCGTGGACACACAAATGCTCTCCTTCTCTTTTTCCGAAATATTTAAATAAAATAAATTTGAATCTCATCTGAAAATAGTTCCATAAGAAAGAATCTGGTTCACAACCCATGAGTAAAATGAAAAAATGCCTCTAAGTCACAACTTTTCTTCTTTTGGATAAAAATAAAGATGACCGATTCACCAGGAACGTTTCGACGCAATACACACACTTACAGGTTAAAAACTGTTCAATAGCAATGACGTGGAACGCTGTCAACGCTACAGCAAAGACCTTTGTGTCCACACCCCTACATCACATCATGGCTTTTAGCAGACCACCTATCTGACCCGCAGACACAGGTGGTGGGACAGTGTGAAGATCTCCATGAGAACAGGTCTGACGCACCAGGTGTTGAGTGTCAGTCAGTCAGTTAATGATGGAACACACCTGGCTTTGAGGCCTACCACTGCAGACCAGACACTGCCCTCCTCAGGCCTGGCTTCTATGACCACCTCCTCCACCTTGTTTGTGATCAGATCACCAGGTGAACCACACTGATCAGCATAATTGATTACCTAGATTATTGATCAGCCTGATCAAAGTCACCAGGTGTGTTGATCAGCCTGAATTGGGTCACCAGGTGAGTTAATAACACTGAACCAGGTGTGTTGATCAGCCTACATTCAGGTCACCTGATGTGCTGAACAACCCAAACAGGGTCACCAAGCATGCTGATCAGCCTGAATTCAGGACTCTAGGCATGCTGATCATCATGAAGACACACCTATCACCAGGTGTCTTGATCAGCAAGGACCCAGGTCAACAGGGGTCTTGATCAGCGCTGAACACAGACACCAGGTAAGTAGATCAGCATGAACACAGGTCACAGGTGTGTAGATGGGCAAAGAACACAGGTCATCAGCAGGTAACGTCAGTCAGACCAACAGGATGAAGCGTCACTCGGACAGCCCGCTGTCTTGTGTCATGACACCCTGTGGAGGTGAGGTGAGGTGGGGTGGGATGGCATCGTCAGATGTCGGCGATGAGGAAGTCATTGTCAGACTGCCGACACCTGCTCTTCTTCAGCATCTGAAAGCATAGCATGCACACTGATCCCTCAGGTTAGTTCATTTGATCATTGTTGATGCTGCTGGTGGACAGTTAGTGTCTTCTAGATTTGGTACAGTGTCAGTGTGATCAGTTCATCATTTTCTACATTAAATGAAGGCAAGTCCACTACCTCATCATTTCCTAAATCTGTATGCTATGCATATCCTTCATCCTCTAAATTTATCATAGATGTGCAAGTTCATGCTCTAACCTCCAACCATGAACATAAATTTTCATTCTGCCAAAGGAAAGTTGTTTTATGTATTAAGTTCATAATATCTGGCTTACACCCCCCTCCCAATATATGTATGCATACATACATACATATATACATATATATATATATATATATATATATATATATATAAAAGGCTGCATGTCATAACTCTAGTCAAAAAGTTCAGATGGTATTGTAAGTACCAAGTAAGGGTAAAAATCACCCTCTACAATTTCAAACAGGGAAGAGGTCACACTCTTAACTGGATAACAAGAAAAAGGTCTGTATCTGAACGATAAACTAAAACAATGACACTACTTCAGGGACACAGGCATACTGCTTCAAGGTATGTTGAGCATGTTCCCCACCTGCAAACTTATGAGACTGAAGTCCAGAGGAACACATGAGAAATTTCTTTAGAGGTTTTCTACCAAAACACCCATCAGAAATGTTTTCCACACAGGCTACAAAATACACACCTATTCTGCAGAGGTAGACTTTGACAATAACAAAAATAACAAAACACTTTACAACTGTTTTGGTTAATTTTAAGAGTATGAACTGATCACTTGAAAATAGCCTAGTGCTTAGAATCAATAGGAATGGTGAAACAGGCACTGCTGAAGTATAACACTCAGCTAATCTTTTATCATGATGAAGAATAAAACCACCTATACCTTTTATTCTGACAATAAAGGGAGCTATATTTTGTCACCATTTTCACAAGGAACAAGAACAGTCTGAGCTTTATCAATGAGACAGACCATGCTGTAGTTTCACTTTGGGCAGCGTTAGGCTGGAGTCCTTTCCATGAGATAAAACAAGATCCCATACGGTAAAACTTGCTCAACAAACTGTACATGGGTTAAAAACCCATCCATCTCTCCTCAAAGAGGAGGCCACCTAGGACCAGTGGTATGGATGACATGAACATGTCCAGACCACAATGTTAGATCTGGAAAGGGACAGACTCTGCCAGATTCCACATGCCTGAGACACACTGCATGAACATATCTGAACAGTACCCTCACATATGACTCCTAAGAGAGTTAAATAGAGAAAAAAAAAAAAAGAGAAGAGAAAGGAAAAGGTGAATAGCACAGCATACCAGGGTCTAGCAATTTGCTTGCAAACAATGCTGTAGTCAAAAAAATGTCTTCATATTTCCTATCATGAAACAGAAGCAACCTGTATCACATAAAACATATGGTCTACAGATTGTAAAAACAATACAAGTCTAAAACAAATTTCAATCAACTTACCAAATGTTCCCAGGCAGCTGATAATATGAGGATTACACGTCTACAATATCAGATATAATGGGGTTATAGCAGGGTCTTATTTGGTACTCAAGGGACAACACCACAACATTTTCAGGTCACATACTCATTCCATATGACTTACATTGTCCGTAAGATAATCATTGTATGCCTTCTTTATCACATGTTACAGATACATCCCATGCACATTACACCACACACACACACACTCTCATGCTATCGACAGTACACAATACACTATCAATCATGCCACATGGACACACCACAGACAACTCCATGCCATGTCAACATGGGTGGTTGTCAGTCCCTCTGTCTCGCTATTTCTGATGACACCACTTCTCATTCCCACATGCCCCTCATCATATGGGAGCTCTGGGAGAAAGACAGAAAGGGAGTGAGGGGTGTGACAGAAGTGACTGGCTTTAGGAGAGGGAGAAGAGAGATGCTGAAAAATGCCAGCCATTTCTTCAGATCTAAAGAATACAAGTTCACTATAACAAAAAGGGGGATGAAACAGAAA
The DNA here is from genome assembly GCA_034780235.1 of Concholepas concholepas. Lineage (NCBI taxonomy): Eukaryota > Metazoa > Mollusca > Gastropoda > Neogastropoda > Muricidae > Concholepas > Concholepas concholepas. The sequence goes on along the minus strand of JAUZNI010193129.1, from coordinate 4,287 downwards.
ATTAAAAAAAACAACCCACCAAAGAAAAACCAAACAAAAAGGCCTGCAGTAAATCCTCACAACTGAAGAACCTAAAAGAGTGGAAGAAACTATGAATACCCCAGAATTCCCCTCCATATCTACCGCTTTTCCAGAAGTACGTAGCAGTCAGTTTATAACGATTCTGAGCTGCTCCCATAAGCTTCTATCCATTCCTCCGAACGCCAGGCAACTGTGGGATATGGCACCAAGAAATGAACACATGAAAACACTTGCAGGATGAAATCCACAGGGAAAGAAAGAAAAAGGAAGACCAAAGAGCAACAAACAACGCAATCTTGTTAGGAGACACAAGTATAACCTGCAGTAGCAACAGTCACATCACCTGGCTGGGAATGCAGAAAGAAAGGAGAAGGAAGACAGAGGGAATACCTCCATCTTTCAGGGTTAAGAGAAAAACGAGGACCTATCCCTAGCAGAACGGCTTTGCCCTATACAAGACGGAAGGATGCATAAAAAGTGTAAGCCGGCACAAGCAGAACTTCCATCCTTGGTCCTCCTGAATCCTAAATGGAAGAAAGGACGGAGAAACAAACACACTGCACTGCACTGCACTGCACAGCAGCTGCTTAGGCAGAAAATGCGAAATATCAAGAGAGAAAGAGATGGGTGGGAGAAACCAGTGAAAGGGAAGATGGCATGAAAAACAACAATGACGGTGATGACCTACCCTCACCAGAGTGGCCCAGTCCTTCCTGTTGCCTGCTGGGATAGATGGCGTCATGGGACTGTGTGCGATGCGCCCCCAGCATCTGCTTTTGCCGAGCAATCTGCGCCATGTGTGCTGCTGACTGGTAGTCGGGAAGGGGAGGGCGCCGAATGTGGGGGTAGCCGGGAAATGAGGCGTGGCTACTGACTACATGCACAGATAACGGCACAGCTAACTAGACGCACACGGAGACAGGGGTAATGCTGATGATACACTGACACACAAAGCAGGTTACACACACAGGAGATTACAGCTGGTTACAGACAACAGATTATGATCAAGTTGATTTTGTGTTGAGTGTATTTGTGTTAACTTGACGATACACACATAATAAATACAACAATAGTATCCATAGACAAAAGGACACAATAACAAATGCATACACCAGCACAACATTGCCAACAAAGCCAGGGACAATGGCAACAGTAAACATAAAAGTCCACACACACACACACACAAGAACAAAGGTAACACTGTAACAGTCAGGGACAGGATGAACGACAGTCACTGTTATAGACAAGACACTGCTGCTGCAGATAACAGTACACAGGAAGAACCCACAAATCAAACCAAGATCTCTGATGTATGCAGGGAAGAAACACATACTGTGATACTGAAGCTAGCGGGCTGTACCTTCCAAAAGCCCTTGTCTTGGGCTACAGGTAACGCGAGTGTGAAAAAACCCACTGACCAACTGACAGCCTCCACAGATACCACAAACATACACATCAAAGACAGACAACAAAAAATGTATGGCATACACTGATGATATAAGTTAAAATGGAAATAACTCTCAGAAGATTATATTTCACTCAACAAACCTGAAAAAAGGAGAGAAAACCCAGAAGAGTAGGAATACGCCTTTAGTCTACAGGGCTGTAAATCAATACTGCACAATGCACATGCATTCACTAACACCAATACAAACGTTTGCATGCAGCTGTATTTTAAACTTGCTATATGTTCTTTTATACAGATACACACAAATGCATGTATACCATTCACATAAACATGGTAAGACAGAGGTAAAATGTAAGAATATTGCATGTATCTTGAAGTTGTTTATGTCAAATACAAGGAAGGGTGGAGAAAAATGACAAAAAAAGGCTAACTAAACATGACACTAACTTATCTACTGAAGCAAAACACTAAGAGAGAATGATAAAAACAATCTGTAATCAATGGAGGAGAGTGAGGATTTGGGGAGGAGAAAAGGCAGGAACAGGTGCATTAACTACCTAGGTAAGAAAATATCTAAAAGAGAGATATGTGGGCTCAACAAAGTACAGAAGGACAAAACAGCAGCCAGAACATAAGAGTGTGTGTGTGTGTGTGTGTGTGTGTGTGTGTGTGTGTGTGTGTGTGTGAGAAAGAGAGAGACAGACAATGTGAGTCAAAATGTGTGATCAGTGAAGAATAAGGGGTTAAACAGATGAAGGTGGTGAATAAAAAAAATCTGAAGAATGAAGGTAAAAATAAAATGGGAATGATGAGGATGGGATGAAAGTTGGAAACAATGTAAGGCAATGACAGGCTTCTCACAGCCAACTTATTTAGGAAGTAGTCATAACCCTTTGTGAGGTGTTTTTTTTTATATACTCCTATAGCCCCCAACACTGCATGCTACAGAAAGGGTTAATTCACAACCACCACAACACCGCATCATTTGTTTCACAACAAATATCTTTGCTTTGCACAAACTAAGCTTTGATAGTTTTTCAATGACTGCTGATGATGGAACGCTTCTCTCTTCTGATCTTAAAGGCTACCTGCTGTAACACAGCATGGTCAATACTTTTGTAGGGCTTTCGGCTACAGACCTTTTTCAAAAACTTTGGAGAGTGCTAGTGATGAGCACATACCTCTCTGCATGGTATAGATGTTTTCTGTAACACTGGATATGTCACAACACATGCTTCTTCATCAAGCTGCAAGTGACATGAATCAAATCTTTTTTTTTAGGCTTATGGCTACAGATATTGTGACAGATCACAGTGAAGCCACTGGCAAGGCTATCTGCACAGATTTGTCATTAAACCACTGAATGCTAGTGACTAACAGCAACTTCTGTCAACATGCCTTATACAAATAGTTTTCATCATCTGAACTCAGATGATTTCTTGTTATGTACCTTTCTAAATGCTGAATCTTTCTCTTAATATCAAGAACTTTCTAAATGCTGAATCTTTCACTTAATATCAAGAACTTTCTAAATGCTGAATCTTTCTCTTGCTATCAAGAACTCTGATCAATTGCACAAGTTGTTGAAAGTAGAAGCAAGATGGATTAAGAAGAGCAATAAATGAGATATATGATTTATTTTTTGGTTGTGGAGCAATGGTTCATTTCAAAAGACGATGTCCATTTTATTTTCAAGGACTCTTTTGGTTCGCTCATGCCATGCCATATTAGTAGCGACATTCCGATTCATTCTGACTGTGCTGCGCAATCACCGTGAACTTACCGAAAATTATCGACCATTTGCTTGGTATGAATAGGACCACAGTATATCTAAAAAGACATAAGGCTAACATTACAAACATTACATGCATATTCATGTGATGATGATGAGTTCTAATATCAATGTTGGATGATTTTTTTTTTCATGATTGAAGTCTTTCACATTTTTTAAACAAAACTAAATGTAGACACCAATCATAGCGCAACCCATAAACTCCCATGGGTGAATCCGTTTTGCTTTCAGGGAGTCAGAGACACAAGTGGATACACTGCAGGAACCTGGGAAAGGGCGAGGGAGAAGACATCAACACACATACATGAACAACGAACATAGGGCCATACCATACTGTTCAATTCACTGAAAATACACTTTCTCTGAATCACTTTAGAGAGTGTAAATCCCCTATCTTCTCCCTGAACAAATGCTCTCACATTTGATCTGTTAGGAGCAAACTAATCACGTTCAACTGTCGAGCAAATCTCTTGAACATCCAACATTATGCATCAACCAACCAGAGTGACGCTCAAGGTAAGGAACAGTGAATGAAACATGAAGTTTGGTTTAAAAAGAAAGTGTGGATTTCAACCTTGATACCACATCAATTTTTTTTCAGATTTTCTTCTGCCAGAAGATGTTTGTATGCGATCACAAATCTGCGGAGCAAACACAAGAGAGTGTACAAGACCTAGGCTTCCTTCTGGTGTTTCTCCATGTGGACTGAACAGTGTGACCTGACTTGAAAAGGGAAGAGAGCTAAGGAGATGTAGAGGGAGAGGTGAAAATGAACCAGATGAAAAAAGGGACATGAAGCAAGAAAGTACACAGACTTATAAAAGACAGCCAAAAGGAAGATGAAACACAGCAAGACACGGCAAAGAACAAGTATGAAAAGTTCTGAAGTTTTGATGTCTGGGTTGTTTAAGTTTGGTTGCTTAAGAATAAAAGGGGGCAGTGAAACATGATCCAAGAAACCCATGACTCTCACAGCATGGAAACCCACTGGGGGTCACAAGCATGTCTTACCAAATATTCAGATTTGGGTTTTTTGTTTTGTTTTTTGTTGTTGTTGCTGTGTGTG
>JAUZNI010190908.1:0-12049 GCA_034780235.1 Concholepas concholepas | reverse complement strand
TCTCTCTCTCTCTCTCTCTCTCTCTCTCTCTCTCTCTCTCTCTCTCTCTCTCTCTGTGTCTGTCTCTCTCTCTCTCTTGCTCTCTCATTCACACAGAAACACGCGCACACACACACACCAAATTCGTTAATTTAAATTTCGTCTATATCACAACTTGGGAAAAGACGTTAAATGAATTTGAACACGCACACACACACACTCTCCTATTCACACACAACTATTCTGATATCTTCCTTTATGAAAGCTTTAAAAAAAAAAAACGATCTGAACAGTATCCCATAATCAGATGTGTTCAGATTTACTAGTTGGTGACTGAGAAAGAATAAAATGTTTATGAACTTGTGAACTTGAGAGTTAAAAAAATCAAAACCAAATGAAGAAAACAAAATTGTTTATTTTTCACTTAACTCACTCTGTACGATTCACTGCGATCGCAGTGGTCTCGTGCACAACACTTGCCTATGAACCACTGCGATCGTAGGATTTGACCTTCAGATTTTTTTTTAGCTCAGTGACATTATTTTTTTTACAAAAATCCGGAAGCTGGCTTTCAACTTTGACCTTCCACCTACATGTCAACAATAAACCCTTAAAATTTCATATACTTGTGTTGAGTATCTTTTTAGTTGTGAATTCTTTACTAATCAACACAAACGGCCAGTATACAGAGATAGGCATTGTAAAAATTGGCCAGTAGGGAGTGTGTTAAAAAAATTTTTTTTTAAAGTGTTTCACACACTAGGCATGAAAATACTGAAACTCCAAGGAAAGTAGTGAAACGTGTCATAAAAATGCTGAAATCAACTGTATGAGAGTGCACAAATCTGAATGTGGCATTGTGAAGCTTTTAATGGAAGCTGAGTTTTGTTAGGAATGGGAAAAATGTATTATCAGTCTGCTGAATATTTTAGGAATGAGAAAATTTATTCCAGTCTGTTTCTCTGTTTTGTGATGTGTGTGTATGTGTGGCTGTCAGATTGCAAGCACAATGCTCTGACCGCTTGGCTATCCTGTCCCTATTAGCAGTTTTATGTGTGCATCTTAAATTCTCAATTATCTTCAGATAGAGGATGTCCTCCCGTGCTGAAGATATATATTGATGAGCACATCACTCATGACAATTAAAAGCATTTTGATTAAAAGCAACATTTCTGAAAATGGGTCTTTAAATGGAATTTTTAAAAAGCAAAACAGATTTATGATCGGATGTGTCCATACTCTAAAGTTATATACCTAACTTTTTTGTGTTGTTTGTTTTTCATGAACTTTAAACTTAAAATAATTTGAAAATCAAACAACCTTTTTTGCCTATCCCGAGGAAAACTAGAATAATAAAAAAAATCAAAGAAAATATTTTCCCGACTTTTGCCACATTCCCAAGCTCACAAAAAAGGCACAGTTTGTGAATAATTGTACCTTATACAGGGAAGAACAGTTTTTCTTTGTTCATTTAGCACAAATGATGTTTCTCATTCATCTAATAGTTGCCATGTGTGTGTTTTCAGCGGTGAAACAGATTCTGACCAAATTCCCTGGAATGACCATTGTCACGACAGAAGTACACCCTGTCACACCCAACCATTTTGGACAGAAGTATTTTGGAACCGATTAACGACGGCGGTTTGATTAATTAATTCTAACTGCCCTGCCCCCTTACGTTTGACCTAACTGCCAAAAAGAGAGTATGGTGAAGATGACTGTGGAGGTAGAGTGGATATTGAATGTATTCACTGTTTGATTTTAAAGGGATTTCTGATGATATAGATCTGATTCAGGCTGGTTTAACCTGAGTAATTCGTTCACTGATGGTATTTTAAGAGATGATAAAATTATCATTTTGAGCTAACATGACAAGTCTTATACAGCTGATTATCAAATTTCTCCATGTGTAGATATACAAGTGAAGTTTGTGTGTATAAATATACAGCCATGCGCATCCACTCACATGCATGCATACACATGTATACATATGTACACATACACACATAATTTTTTTTTTGATGTACTCGTGTGAGAATAAAAGAGTCAAACTAAAATGATTTATTGTTATCGCAAAGTGTACATTCAGTGTTGAAGCATGCTTACAGAACTGATATTTGCTGATCCTGTTTTTCATTCATGTTCATTCATGTACAGGGAACAGGAATAAATATTGACTTCATTAGTTGCAGCAAGATGACAACATATCTGTGACTGTTGGGATAATATTTTATTCCTGTTCTCAGTCAGTAAAAATTCACAGTAAATTGAGGCCTGTCGTTAACAAGAAGCAATATTCTTTATCAGTTTAGTGACCAGTAAATTGAGGCCTGCCGTTAACAAGAAGCAATATTCTTTATCAGTTTAGTGATGCATTTCTAAACATTTTGAGGTAAAAAGAAAAAAAGAATGTATACTTTGCATGAAGATTTTATTTCAGTATGTATATCAATATTAAGTACTCCTGTCTCAACTGAAAAAAACCCAAACCCAGAGATTACCTTTCGAGCAGGCAAATTTTGATTTGTTACTTTTTTTTGTGTGTGTTTTCCATATCCGATTTTGTAAATAAGAAAACAACATGGCCTTAATCCCTTGAATACACCATTTGACAAATGCTACACCGTTTTGGATTTTATTTTTTAAAAATGTTGTCATGAAAGAAAAAAGTGACCAAATCGTTGCACAGTGGTTACAGCACTTGCTCTCCAAACCCAGAATATTCAACATGTTCAGGTGTGGCTGCAAACTGGAAGGGTGACTCTCCAGGTAGCTTTGGCTTGAGTATGGTCCTTTAGTGTTCACCCAGCTTTAAATGAGGGATTGCCCTCTTTAACATTTATGGAAAGAGGTTGAGAAGAGATGGATACCCCTTCATGATTCTGGCCTAGAATGGCTCTCACTTCTGGGTGATCGTGTAGGTTTTAAAGCATCTTTTATCTTTTACCTTTTTGGGGTTTTTGTTTATTTTGTTAACTGAACAAACAGTCATAATGGCTTATACCTGATAAGAAATAAGTCTGCTAATGTTTAGTTCTAGTTTGAATGTTGCCTGCCAAAAAAAGAGCTGTCTGTTTTTATAGCTAATGTTGTATAGAGATAGCTCATTTTTGCAGGTAAAGTAAATTTTGTATTAATTTACAGCCAACAACAAAAGTGGGTTTTTTTTAGTTGATTACAGTTATTGATATTATAGCATTCAGTTATCGATATTAGCATGTGATATTAACAACAGGCAAGAGAATATAGGTTTTGAGAGGGAAGACGTGTGTCTCTCTAGCACAGAATAAGTGACCTGTTTGAAAAAAGAATTTTGCCTTTACTGCTCAGATGTATATATAGTTTGTAATAAGATGTTTAGGTGGCATAACTTTCAATTTGTTATCACTCATATGGATGTTGTAAGACTGCACCGAATGTTTAGAAACTATTGTAAGAATGCACAGCAACGTTCAGATTGTTGCAATTATGTTGTGTAAGTAAACGGTTTTAGTGATAATTGTGGTGGTTTAGATATTTCTGCTTTGTGTGTTTTGTTTTTTCTTCCAGGTATTGTTCAGTTACTGAGGTGCCATTGTAAATGATTGTCAGGGGGACAGCCTAGTGGTTAGAGCACTGCGCTTGTGTTCAGATGGCCTGGGATTGAGCCACCACAGAGGTGCCCGTTTATGGGGATTTTACCCCGGAGTTAACATCAGTACTGCCTCCTTTCCCCTAAAAAGTCTTCAGATGAGACTATTAATCGAGGCGAGGCCCCATGTGTGAATGCACACAGAACATCTTGTGCACACGTTAAAAACCCATTCCGCCTGTCAAAAGAGTAAGCCATTTCATGCTGGTAGGAACTGATGACAAATTATATTAAAAATTCTTTTTTTTTTTAAATGCATGCACACAGGTGTTGTGTTTGGACACCATCCCTGAAGTCAGAATGCGGCTAACTTAATGGTGATTAAAAAGGGTTGTATACGCAAAATCTCACCATTGGTAAACCTTTGAGCTCTAGCTGAGGAACAACCTCCACTACCCCCCCACCCCCAAAAAGTCACATTTCGACATTCCCATTTTGCTGATGTCGGGACACTGCACTGCATACATAATTTTGGCTTCAATCAAATTTTTGGTTTTGTTTTGGTTGTGTAGTTAAAAAGGTTGTACAGTTTGCTGAAAATGACCCGGTTTTGCCATCTTCTCCCCATCAGTCATTTTGTTGCCATACAAAGATTGCGTTGTGGGTTCCCGCTGCCCCTGGGTATCACGCATGTTTTTGCTTTCCCACCTCCTGAGTGTGTCCAGTCATTTGTACAGAAAAAAAACCCCATGCTGCTTAATTAATCAAGCATCACTTATTTCATAGCAGTTGTCGACCAGCTGGAAAAAAAAGTCTCTGTATCAATACTGGCAAAGCTTCAGACTATTGCCCATCTCTCTTCAGTCAAGATGGTCATTTTCAATTAGGGTTAAGAATTTTTCTCCTTTTTTGGGGGGTGGTTGGTTGATGTTATTTTTGGGTAGATTTTTTGTTGTTTGAATTGGATTTTCTTTTTTCTGGGGGGGGGGGTATTAATTTTCAAAATAAAAGATGCGCAAGTACTTAGTCAGAGTGAGTTGTGTCTGTTTTTTTATTTGGCTAGCTAAGACCCTGGAACACATGGTCAAATTCCCCCACCCCCAATTCATTTTCACCAGTTCCCCCAGTTCCCCCAGATGCTTTAGAAATGCAGAGAACAAATTGATAGCATGTTGTGGAATCAACTGTAGTATAGTGGATGGGGAGTAGATTTATTTTTGGTCTTCTGAAAGTGGAGTTTATTATTGCTTTTTTCCTTACATTTAAAAAAAAAGTATTTAGCAAAATATTATTACTTTTATTGCTAGGTATCTTTACTTTCTGTTTATCTGGTTTCAGGCATATTTGCTGTTTTTTGTTTTGTTTGGTTGGGTTTTTTTTTATGTGGATTTCTTTTTTCATTTCAGCACTCATTTGCTAGTGACTTCATTTTTTTAACGTCACATTGGTTAACTATAGTATTTGTAAAGTATTTTAGTTTTGCAAAGATTTGATTTTGTGTGTTAGGGTAAACCATCTATGATTGGTTTAGCATTTGTATAGGTTTTATAATGAATCGATGTTTCATGTCAGATGAGATAGCATCCACTTCTTCCTCACTCTTTACCCGGAGAATGGTCTCAGCAGTTTGCTGGGTTTTTTCAGCAACTTGAATGATCCATTCTGTGCAAAGATGTTTTTAAGGGACCAATTTTTTCCCCTCCTCCTTCCATTTCAAACACACATGCACACATGCATACACACTGCACAGGCACATGCATGCACATGAGTATGGACGCATGCACACGTGTGCACACACACACACAAAATATCACATTTTGTGAAAAGACGTTAAATGAATTTGAACACACACACTTTCTCCTGTTTGTGAAGTTTTTGCAATTGTTTTAAGTTTTCATAAAGTTTTTGTTGACTGGGAACAGTTTATAAGATCCAGTTTACAGTTTTCATTGATTTTTTTTTTTTTTAATAATTGCTGGGTTTTTTAGTGTAGTTGGTTGGTTTTTTAAAGTCTTAAAAATACTACTTCTGCTTTGGTGATTCAGATCAGAAGTTGCCATCAGCTAGTTCTAGTCATGTTTGCTTCTTCCAGCTGTCTTGTCTGACATGAATGAATTCAAACAAAAAGCCATTGAGAGTGTTTGACAATTAAGATTCTCAGGAACTGTTTTCACTGAATTTACTATGGACTATTTTAGCCCACTCCTCAAATGATATTTTATTTCTTATACTACAAGGGGTTTTGTTACTTTAACCCTTTCAGGGCCTGTAGGCAATCAGCTGACGCCTCCATAAAAGTGCTTCCCTAATCAATGCCATAAGAATGTCCACTGCTGTCATACCACTTTTGAGTGCCAGAATAGGTCTTTGCGATCAAAAGAATGGAAAAATGAGCCCATATTCAGCATCTTCATTCATTTTCCTTTCAAATCCATTCCTATTTCTTTACTGTGTCTCATAATATTTTTTGCTCTAGAATTGTTTGTTAATTATGACAGTCCTCAATTCCCCAAAATCCTTGGCACTGAGATGGTACTTCTACTATTTATGGGGATTTTTTTATGACACTGAAAGGGTTAGGCTGGAAATGTTATGAGAGGATTAGTGTCCTTTTAATCATCGGGAACTTTTAAAATGTGTTCTATGATTTCTATCTGAATTGTTGTAGATTTTTTATAGTAGTGGTATACTATCACCAAATTCTGCCATATGGTATCTCCATTTTCATGTTTAAAAGTATGTGAATCTGCGCTATGATCCATACACAGTCCTGAGTATGTGAAAAAATGCGACCAGATGAACAAAATGTGACGGTTGTGTAACAATTTTTAAATGAAAAAAAAAAGGGAGAAAGTTAAAAGTGCTGTTGGTATAAATGAAATATGTCCTTCTGAGATAGCCAGGGTTGTAAGAATCAGTTTTCAGAGATAGGAAAGCTTCATTTATTAATGGCAGTGTCAGTTAATTAACAATACCATTTCACTTGCAGATGTAATGCCACTCACTGCTGCTACTCTCTGCAAGCCTGCCCTCTATTTTGTATCCTATGATCCCAGAACAGAACTTGCAGAGTCCACATTACTGTGATTCCTTCAATTTCTTTTTTTTTTTTTTTTTACAACACATCCCTTCAGTGCTCTACCTATGAACTACCAACACTATGATGCACACAGCACAAAAATGCCCTGAACACTGTTGACCCATTGTTTTAGGCTACTTTCTAAGAGAAGCTAAAGCACACTTTTGTAAGTGGTTTGGTGGTGGTGGGTTTTTTTCTTTTTTCAGTGAATGTATTTCAGTTGAAATAATGAAAAGCACCTCTTTCTATTTTTGTTAATGTGTTGGTAGTGCATTGGTCACCATTCCAGCATCTACATGTAATGGTCTAGTAAGCTGTGTGCTTGCAGGTGTCTGGACAGAAAAGTGAATGGTGTGCACAGCATGACCTGAATGTTCCTGTGGAGTAGTTAGTCTTATTCATGAAGCGACTTTTGAAAGGTCTATCTGAATGCTTGGCTAGCAGCTTTGTTTTCAGTGATTACTTTGCAGCATTCCAAACACACATTATTTCTACAGGTGGTTTTTTCTTGTGTGTGGTGATTATGGTGTTTGCTTGGTGCTTTGAGGCTGAGGGGGGGGTGTTTGGGAATTTAAAAAAATGTTTTTTTCCTTTTGCTAGCTTTTTTTCATTTGCCCTTCAAAACCACCCGCCAGATTTAACAAGGAATGGTAAAGCTTTAGGAATGGAACAAATTCATTTTGATGAGGTGTTGTCAGACTGATCATGTTTGGTACCATAGAAGACAGTGCATAAATGGAATATTTGATCTCATGATATTATTGAGGAAACTGTTTAACATGCTGATGCACACACAAAAAAACCCAAACCAACTCATCTCCAAAACAGTGATTGAGTTTTAAACCATAATCATAAGTGCAAAGCATTGTTAGAGACGTGGTTAGAGAGGGGTAACCATGAAGGTGTTTTTGGACCTGTCTTTTTTATTTACATTCACTGTTGTTGAAATGCACTAAAGTGTCATCTCCCTTGCACAAATATGTTTGAATAAACTTGCAGGAAATACATTGCATAAAATGCTCAGACATTTTCCTTTGTGTAGGGTAAGTGTCTGATGTTAATCTGTAAATACACATGTACTATAGTCGTTTTTCTGTGAAGTTTCTTGTGACCCAAGGAAGAGCTTGCAAATGATGCGAATGTGTTGTTCTGATAGAAATTTTATCCTTGTGTTGAAAATGTAATCTTTAGATATCAAAGGACAGTTTAGTCGTCAGTCCTGTACTGTGTTCTACAACAGGTAGGCTTTGTTGATCAGAGCTATGATGTTTCAGTTGAATACAATTTCCTCTTCCCCAAGAAAGCATTGTAGTAGTAGTTACCCATAATAGTCATGCAGAATAGACGTGAAATCATATGTAGCAATATGTTGCTTGTCTACAAGATTATGTGATAAATGAACTTTGACTTGTTCAGAAAAATATGATCAACTTTTCAGGAAACAAAAGGTCATCCATTTTGATATGTAGGAAATAGGTTTTGAGACCACTAGTATCATAAAGACATTACCATTCTTAAAAATAAGTAAACTATAGGCTTTGGCAGTTGTCTCCTTCGATAATCTGTTATGCTTACTCTCGTCAGGAATTATTTGCAATGAGAACTTTCTTTTCTTTCTTATTGTTTTTCCTTTTACACACACACACACATCTTGGGTCTTCTGATTGGGGATATCATGCTGCCCCAGTATTGATAGTATTCATCCATTTTAACATGCACATGGATGCTAGGCGTGTTCATGCCATGCATACCGCTTCGAACCGCATAAGCGCTTCGATTTGTTTGCTTTACAAGATTCAGCGCTATATAAATACCATACATTATTATTATTATTATTATCCCCATATATTATTATCGTTAATATTCTAACTGACAACTTGCGACTTCAGGACCCCCATCCCCTTATCCACGCACATACATAACTCACCTGAAATTATCCACAGCATAGGCTTCCAAGGTGTGTGCAGGTTCTTCTGATTTCACCTGTTCCTCCTGACTGGCAGGCAACAGGGATCGGCCAGCTTTGTCCACTGACTGCAGGAACATGCTCTGGACAGACAGAAATCAGAAATATCAATCAGCGCATAGCACACATTTTTGTTGTTGTTGTTGTTGTTCCTCGGCTAGAGTTCCGAGGTTCACCAATGGTGAGATTTTTGCACATGCGACCGTTTTTATCCACCATTAAGGTAACCGCATTCCAACTTCGGGGAAAAAATTGTATTCGAAAAAACCCCTTACATCTCCAACTTCTGTAATACTGTTAACAGGGGAAAGAAAAATCATCAGCAAAATAATTTCCTGTGAAGTCTTCTTGTTGTTGTTGAGCGTTCCCCAGCTTAACATCCCCAGTAGAAATGTCTGCCTCATTCAAGTATTTGACACTATATATATTAAACCAAGTATGTATTTTACCTGGAGTTCTATGTTTTATTGTGTTTGTGTAACAAGAAAATGATACAGCTGTGAGATTTGTGCAGACTAACATAGACTGTAAACCAAGAATTTGTTCACTCGTCAGCCATGTTTTTCAATGAACAGTCATGTCTAGACCTACACTGACAGTAACTGATTTGAAGCAAGTGACTATGTGGGATTAGTTGAATGTCTGTTCTTTCCTACGATACCCAACCCAACATTGTCACTTGTTGTCTGTTCTTTCCTACGATACCCAACCCAACATTGTCACTTGTTGTCTAGTTACTGTAGAAATAGAATGCTCAGCAGCAGGGACTGAGCGTGTGGTCAGGGAATTGTGCCACGTGTGCTGCCTGTGGTGGATAGTGTTAAAACATATTCCTAACTCTTTCACCATAATCTGAATTAAGTAAAACAACTTATTATTATTATTATTATATATATATCATATTACTATTATTCACATTCGTGTGCATGAGCACTCACACACACTTGCGCACACACACACACAAACACGCACACACTTGCACACACACACACACACACTTGTGCACACACACACACACACACACAGAGTTTATCACATATCAAAACCAACCAGAACACACCACCTACCAAAAATGATGAAAAAGACGTCATCAAGCCTTCTTTTAAAATTTCACTCATGCCTCCATATTCCTCTTCATCCACCTTCTGAAATGAGCTGCTGTAGATGTAGACGATCGCCACGTTTACTAACAGGAACCTGCACAATACGCAACAGGTCAACGTTTACTAACAGGGACCTGCACAATACGCAACAGGTCAACATTTTTGGCAGAAATATTTTCAATACCATCCACATGCTAGAATGACCACCTCTTGGTGGAAAAACAGTGTAAATCATAACTTGGTAAACTTGCAAAATTCATTTCTGTTATATTGAAAACGCTTCATGAAATCCTCCATACGTAATGTTTACGTAAATCATTGTTACAACTTGATATAACTTTGATATTGTAGACCATATAGAACTCTACATGTTATATTTTTACATCATGGTTTTGTCTGTGTTTGTCTGAGAAGGGCATGCATCTACCATTGCACTGCCTTCTACCATACATTTCGTTTTTGTTTCCTTAGCTTACAACCCCCCACCCCCGCCCCCCTCATGGGTCCAAAGTTGAACTAAAAACCAAAAACCAAACAAAGACACACAGTCACAGAAACTAGTGATCAAAAATACATTTGATAAAAAAAACACCAAAGGTTTCATGGAGAGGTATGAAATGTCTTTTGATACCTCATGACTGAATCAGTGCACACTCAGTCACGAATACAAGGTTTCGTCACATACTGATGTAAGCTTTATGTGGATTACAAGACAGTCAAGGAGTATGACTCTGTGTGTGTGTGTGTGTGTGTGTGTGTGTGTGGGGGGGGGGGATGTGTGTGTGTGTGCCAATGAGTGCATGCATGTGTTTGGCTTTTTAAAAATTTCTTTTATTCAATTTTTTTTATTTTTAGGATAATGAACAATAAGCATTCACGTGCTGTTTTACATGCAGTCCCTATGTGCATGCGTTTTTGTAAATTTTGTCATCTGCTCCTACCAGCACACAATGGCCTACTCTTCCGAGGTGGATTAGATTTTAACTCATTGGAAGTGTGCAGTACATAGAGCTATGGCAGTCCTGGCATCACAAAGTGCTGTACTGTAGCTACTACTGTACTAGCTAACTATGGCATATTTCAGATTTCTTGTTTTTTTTAATACTAAAAGGTATTCAATAAAAGGGAAACTACTTGTGCTGTCAGATCACATATTTTTCCTTGGTGTGGAGTTGCTTTTCTTTAACTATTAATGGATTGGTTTGCCATGTTTTAGAAACTTCTGCCTCGATTTCAAACAAAAATACAACAAGGCATGTATATACTTATATTGAAAAATGTCTTTGTAAATATCAAAAGCACACAAAACAGACTTTTAAATTAAAACATATCCCTGAAGTTGGAATGTGGCTACCTTCATGGTGGGCAAAAACAGTTGCATTATATATATGCAAAATCTCATCATTGGTCAACCGCAGAACTCTAGCCAAAGAATGAAAAGAAAAAAACCGGAACACCCCCCCCCCCCCCCCCCCCCACGTACACATAATATGGCTGGTTCTATCGATGCTATCATGTATAATGAATTTTTTATAAAATAGCCAAAACACAAATTATAGGTTGCCACAGAATACCTATCGCGTAAACTATGAATATTAAAGCGACTCCAATGAGTTCATGTGTGTACAAGATATTCATCTGAAATCTATCAGCTAAAATTACACACTGACATAACAATGGCAAGGAAAAAGGTGGGTTTATTCAGGAGTTCAATTCTGAGTAGTCCACTGAGAGGGAGCGATAGTGATACTGATAGTGATAGTGATACTTACAGTGCGATACCCAGAATGCCTTTCAGAGGCAGAAGACCCCATATCAGGCCCAGTATGACACCCAGAATCTGCCTCAACCAGTAGATGACATCTAGGAACTCATCCTGAGATAGAAAGGAATAAGGAGTTCTAATTAAGTAAACCATGATGAACAAAGTACTTGTAGCCAGTTGTAGGTCATTTTACAAACTTGCTTTAAAAAAAAAAGGTAATTAAAAATATAATATATATAATTCTTTTTTCGGTGGCAAAAGAGTAAAAAGATCAAACTCCACAACACACACACACATGCACGCACGCACGCACGCACGCACGCACGCACGCACACACACACACACACACACACACGCGTGCATATCATACTCAGATTATAATTTTATATTATATATCTTTTTAGTTTTGTGATCATATTTTCATTTCAATTCAAGTTGCTGAAAAGATTCCATGATGAAGTGAAAAGCTGATTACAATGACTAAGGGCTTGTAAGTTGTAACTGTAAGGGTTTGGTGTTTTTCCTGAAAAAATACAAGTTTTCATTCTGTTATAACAATAAGAGATTTTTAAAAAAAATGCTCTGG
>JAUZNI010189800.1:0-12053 GCA_034780235.1 Concholepas concholepas | reverse complement strand
GTGGGAATCGAACCCAGAACCTCACGGTTTACTTGTTGGCAGGCGAACGTCTTAACCATCCTGCCACCTTCCTTCCCGTACCCATTTGATAAGTTCTCAGAAGGATTAAGAATTTTAGCTTTAAAGTTTTATTTCAGAGAGTGGTGTTTATGCATGACACTCTGTGATCAGGGAATACCTTTTTGTTTTGTATACATACAGTTCTTGCTTTGATGATTTATCAGAAAGAACTCCTCTCACTTGGTTATTTCGGTTGTAAGTGGATATTAATTTTTATTGTGACAGTTGATGGGATAGAAAAAACTCAGTGAAGTCATCTAGCTGCAGAAATAACTACTGAAATACCTGTACATAAAATCTGATATATGAAAAAAGCCAATCATTACTGTTATTTAAATAAAAAAAAATTTAATAGAATAAACTTGATGTATGCTTCATGTCTTAGGCCCTTTCTAAGATCTGAAGTATACATCCAGTTTGTTCTACCCTTTAATCCTTTTTATAACAAATTGTGTATTGGCTTTTTCATGCCACAAATGGATTGAGTCAACAAATCTTCAATCTAAGATCTGATCAGTGTTTTGGTCATATCCCGTTGTATCCATCAAACTACCCCAATCCCCTGCCTGTAGTTTTATGGGCTCTTTCTTTCCCTCTCTCTCATGTACCTTTGCCTGTGGGCGGCAGACCTGAGAGCATATGGGTGTTCCCTGTGCCATAAAGCCTTCAAACAGAAACAGCACTTGGACAAACATCTTCTGTGTCACTCGGGTGAGCTGGTTGCTGTTCTTTCTTTTTATTACTGTTTTGATTTAAATCAAGTCCCAGTGTATGCTTATATACAGGAAAGGTCGACCGTGTAACAGATTTCAGTTTTATAAACCTATGGTAGTTTTCAAACAGCGCGAGGTCTGTTTTCGAGGGTTGATCTGACACCCCCTTCCTTCCAGTGTACAGTTAAATGTCTCACTGCAAGATGACACAACACAGTATTTAGTTTTGTAAGATAAAAGTTGTGTATGTATTGACTGTGTTCAGGTAAAATGCATCAGTTACACTCCTTTTTTGCTTTCACATTTTTCAAATGTAATGATAGAAATCGGAGACATCATGTGAATGTACATTTTGTAACATGATACTTTTATTCTTTAAGATTATTTTTTAAGATAACAATGATATGCGAGTTGTGATGTAGCGATATATGTAAGACCTTTGTGACCTTTCCTCAAGGCTGTTTTAATTAAGCAGGTATTAGGAAGCAGGCTGCAGTTTGTAGGTTGTTCTGTCACTCCCCATCACCAGCATGGTTACTTGGTGAACGGAACTTTGGTTATGAATGTGATGGAAATTTCGGCAGCCCAAAGTGGGCTGAACTGTGTCACATGGGGAGGAAGAGAGAGCTGGGTTGTGGTAGGGCACTGTTTTGAAAGCAAATGTATAGTTAGGTAAGGTAAAAATCAGTGACTAGTTGACAGTCTGCAAATGGGTTTCGAAGGCTAGACAGCAAGGGGTTGAATCCTTGACCCTCTCCCTATAAAAACCTCATTCCATTCTTCACGCTTTGTATTGACGTGTGTTAAAAACTGGTGATATCCTTAATCATGCTCCATTGCAATACCTATTGAAACCAACACAACACTTTTTCAAAGATGCAAGCCTGTATGTCTGGATTTTTCTGAAAAATGGTTTTTAAAAAAAAAAAGGGGGGGGGGGGCTTCCAAATTGCTAACATTTTACCTCATTGTTAGCTTGTTTCAGAAATAAGCTTCATCATGAGGTGGTCTTTAGATACTTGGTGCTGTTTATTTCTAGGCTATTTATGTGGCTCTCTTGACCTGATTGAGATGTCATTCATGGCATGTATATATAAAAAAAAAATATATAAAAAGTACAAATATGATTATCTTGTGAAGTTTTTTTTATGTAAGTATAGACAATGCATTAGATTCTTGACGTGTTTTTTTATCTGTTATTTTTTCGCTTGAAGTAGAGTGAAACATAAGTAATTGCTTTAGTTACGAAATGTCCAGGTGAGACTATGGTAGTGAGAAGAATTTGTTGAAACTTCAACACGCTTAGGCTATAAAGCAGTAAAATTGTACTTGACTGTTCTTTCTCCTTTTTTTTTTTTTCATTTTTACTCTATTTTTTTTCTTTTTCCTTTTAAGATGAGACCACTGGAGTTAAGATACTTTCACATTTCAGGAACTTGATTTATCTGGATTTTGGTCCTGTGGTCACTGGCTACCCTACTGTCTGCAACTTCTGTTTTTTTAAATCGTTTTTAAAGATCATTTTGAGATCTCTTTATTTTTCTTTTTATCAGCTGAGCATTGTCACTAAATTAGAGGCTAAACTTGGTATTTTAGTCTCATGGAAGTATTCACTGTACAGAAATTGAAGTGAAACACACGACTGTCTTTCAAAACTGGCAATTAACTTGTGTTTCACAACAGTGAATAGGATTCAGCTTTTGGAAAAAGAGACATTGAATGAGCTTCTCTTCTTTTTTTTTTAAATGGGGAAAATTCTTCCTCATAGATGAGCTTCATTAGAAAACTGTATAAACAGTTATCCTTGAGAAGTGACCCGTCTTAAGTCGGTGAATGTACGTAGAATGGAAGATGTTGCCATCCTGCGTTACCACTGGCCTGACCCCGCCTTCCTTGTCTTTGTCTTTGTCCTGCATTCATTGCCCTGGGCGGCAGACGTGAGGGCGTATGGGTGTTCCCTGTGCCATAAAGCCTTCAAACAGAAACAGCACTTGGACAAACATCTTCACTGCCATTCCGGTGAGCCATTTTGGGCCACAGAGCCAGGTCTCTGTTCGTTGTTCTCAACTCAGGTCCACACAATGTGCTACCTGGATAACTCCGATTTAGTATAAGGAGCATGTGAGAGAAACCCACCCGGCTGATGATCTGACTAGGATTGACGTTAACACCCCATCTGGAGTGGCCAGCATTTCCATTGATCCTTTTTATGAAACTTGAGCATTATTAATGGCAGCCTTGCAAGGTCGTTGTCAGCAATGCTAGAAGTGTTCTTTTTGATCAGTAGCAAAAGATGCAGCAGCTTAACAAGCAGTCCATCATCCAAGGAAATATTTCAGAAATTAGTTTGAGGATGTCAGATGGAGAGAACCTGCCCCAAGCTGCTATCATCTGCTTAAACCCAGACCCCCACGCCCTTTTTTAAGACTTTTCTCTCCCCCCTTTTTTTTCCTTTTGAAGTTGGACATTTAATGATAAAGATATTTGTAGTATGTCAGGATGAGTGAAGATGAGCAAGTATGAGCTATCCTGCTTATAATCTGTCTGTTGCAAATAGGGGCAAGTGGATATGAAAAAAATCTGCTATTACTTGACATAAATTCCCTGACTATTGGCCAAAAGGTCCAGTACTGTGTATGGGAAATGAGGAGAGGTTGGCATGTATATGTCTGAGTGGAAGATGACTATTGTGTTGACATGACTTGCACAGAATGTTGTGTGTTTGTGCTGGAGAGGGTGCAGTGAAGGAAGGCAGGCAGGAGAAGAAATAATGCAACATTTAGGTATCTTCAGTAACTTACATCGGGTCTTTTTCACCGAGATTGCCATCTCTAAGCAGATATTAGACATTTTTTTTATCATGCTGCATTGACACCAAATTGCTCTGCTGATGGTGGATTCGATAACACAATGCACAGTCAGCACAGTGAGGCACCAGACTTGTTCATCATTGTTTAGATAAGTGATGGCCTCGGTGTGAAAATAGCCTTCGTTTCATGCATGCACCTTTGAGATCACGAGAGTCTTACTACCAAATCATAATCATGCACATGTACACACACCTGTCACTCATACTCACAGATCAAGCCTATGCTAGCATATGTGTGGGGGAAAAAACCCACACAAACTCTCGCACACCCAAAAAAGAAAAAAACAACCAAAAAAAAAAAAGACCCTAGGAGGTCTGATGGTGGTGTTTTCCGTCTGTTTTGCACCCTGTCATGTGGCCACAGACGTGAGGGCGTATGGGTGTTCGCTGTGCCATAAAGCCTTCAAACAGAAACAGCACTTGGACAAACATCTTCTCTGTCACTCTGGTGAGCTGCCTTTTGGCATTGGTCTCAGCATTGTTTTTTTCTCGGTTCTTTCTTACTGAAGAAAGTGTTATGGACAGGGAGTGATGTCCACATCTGTATTGTAGCTTACAGATATCAAAATTTGTTTTATATGATATTTGAGAGAATAGAGGTAGTTTAGGGAGAGATTATCATCACCTTGTTGGTGTTCTGAATATAACCCTCATCCATTTGCAAATTTTGAAAACCTCTTTCCAGTGGCCTTTTGACTTAGCATGTACAGCGCTGTGGAGAGACTATCAGCCATTCTAAGTAAGGAATCTTCACGCTGTGGGTGTGCATTATTAACAAGGCAGAGCTGAAATCATAGAAATGCCCTGAGAACAGACCACAGGGAGATAGTTTGTCCCTGGTATTGGTGGGATTGAACACACCAGGCCAGTGCCAGATGTGCCTGAAGTCCGCTGACTAAAGGCAGTGGAGTAATGACATGGGGATGAAAGTGCAGCCTCTGGCAATGAGGGAAGCTTCTTCTTTCTTTTTTTAGTGAGGCTTATGTAGGTGACAGTCTGCCTTCATGTCAAAAACCACCTCACTGCAGTATATACACTGTACATTTTCTGGGTCGACTGGAAAAGTTTATGTGGCCTGACCACACTGGTCCTGTTTTTGTTCTGAGGTCGCTTTTTTTTCAGTTCGTGTCATTTATCAGTATGATATTTATTTGTCCATAGAATTAATCAATTTGTGGAATACATGACAAGTTTAGTCAGAGGTAGAGAAATCTAAGCAAACTACGTAGATATTGTGCGTGGCTGTAATCGGTAGTTTAAAATCATTGTTAAATTTGATGTTGGTGAATTAGTTGTCATACTAGAAGAGCTGCTGCATGTCTCTCAGTTAGTATGTATTTAAGAGAATTTTCATTGGCAGTTTGTTAGATTTTTTTGATGAATCAAAATCATTTTATTGTCTTTGAGCTATGCAGGGAGACTCGACAGGAAGGGATATTTCCAGCTGTTCAAACCTGTAAGCATTAGTCCTTTCCGTAAAGTGACAGCACATTATAACTCTTTTTTTTCAAACTTAAGTGAAAAAAACAAAGAAAGATACTTTAACCATGTGAGTGAGTGGTGGCACTGTAATCTCAGTGGCATCGGTCAGTGTTGTCCGTCCGTCTGTAACCGCTGTCCTCGTGCGTTTGCATTCCTTCATTCATTCACTGTTTTCCATTTGTGTCCGGACCCTCTGTGGGTCACAGATGTGAGGGCGTACGTGTGTTCCCTGTGCCATAAAGCCTTCAAACAGAAACAGCACTTGGACAAACATCTCCAATGTCATTCGGGTGAGCTGCCTCCTGTTCACTGTCTCCCTGTTTCCCCAAGCCCAAGGTCCCAGGTAGCAGCTCAAACAGGTCAATGTGTCTGAGGATCTGGTCCCCTCCTGTCCAGCTGCTGTCAGGAGTTCAGTGGGCAGCAGTCTAGTGTACAGAGTGACTCAGCTGTTGCCCGGTATAGACGGCGTGTATAAGCTATGCTGTCTGGTAGAAACTTTTAAAGTCGAGATTAAGAAAAAGAAGACAACTGCTTATCCTTCAAGGTTCAGGAGATTGTCATTACTGCCTTAATTTGTGTAAAAAGTAAGATTGTGTTCACATTTTGGCATCTGTCTGTTTATACACGTTTACTTATAAGTTGCGGAGTATTTTCATTACAACTCGCACTTTATTGTTATCTTAAATTAAACAGGCTGGGATGATATCTTGATAAGTATAGTAAGATGTGACTAGTATGAGCTCATTGCCTCTTCTTGTTGCCCCCTTCTTCTTTTTTTACTTCTTTTTTTTTTAAGTAAATCTTTTTTTTTCTCTTCTCAAACCAGACAAATGTTCAGAAAGCTGAAAAAGACTTTTTCCTGACTGTGCCAGTGTAAAGAAAACCGAATCTGCAGTCTGTTTTGGTCACTGTCAGCAGGCACCAGTTTCTGTCTCTAAGTGTTTTTAGCAACTCTGGTTTACAAGCAAAAATGAAAAGGGGGGGGGGGGGTGTTCTCAAAAGGGAAATCGCTACCTTCTTCCCTTATCATCTATAAATTTATAAAGCTTGACAAAATATTTGGTTAGGTATATGTTGGAGACAGTGGATTATCAAAAAGAGCATCAGGCATTGTTTTCAATATCTTATTTGGTTGCCCAATTTTGTGTTGCTGTAGAAGACTTTTGAGATGGAGTTGGCAGCTGGTGATTGTCATCAAAACAGACACTGTGCTATCATCTGGAAAGTTGTTTTTGTATAATCTTTTGACAACAAAAAAATAGATTTAAGTTGAAAGATTCAATAAAAGTTAAAAGCATGCAAGATCAAAGCTGAAAAGAATTTGAAAGGGTGAACCTGTTTCACAGTGTCAAAACTTTTTTGTGAAAAGTATTTACAATAGTACTGGTAGGTGATTTCAGATATGTTATATTTTAGGAGTTTTAGAATGTAGGGCCATGGTTCTCAAACCTTATCCTAGTGTCAATATGTGTTTAAAAACAAAATAAAGATACAGATCCCCACACCCAAAAGCTTTCTTGTTCTGCCAAAATGGGGTGGGGGGTTTTTACCCGTCTCCAACTTACTTAGTGTTTCTTTACTATGACTTTTGCTGTTGGACTCTGCTTCATTTCAAAGTATTTCTGGCTCGTTTCACAGTATTTAGTGGTATCATAGGTTTTTTGTATGGAAATAAGTATACGCGTTCAACAATTTCTCCACATTTAACCTGTGCTATTTTGGGGGTTGTTTTTTTACACAACTAAAATTGTCAAAAAGATTCAAACAATTAGTTCAATCTCATCTTAAGTGTAGTAAATATTTTTCCTTTCAAATGCAAAACTTGAACATGTTACCAATGTGTGTCAGCACTTGTATGTTTTGTTAAAACTTCTCTGTGCGTAATTGATTTATAACAGTTAATCCTATTCGTAAAGACAAATCCAACTGTGACACGTGCTGAGATAAACCAGACTAAAGTGTCATAACTGAATACTGTGAAATGGGCCATCCTCCCTTAAATCTTGCTCTTACTTCTGTCTGTGTTCTCTCTGTCTGTCTGTCTCTCTGCATGCACCTGTGGGTGCGGAACACAGACGTGAGGGCGTTTCCGTGCTCGCTGTGTGATAAAGCCTTCAAACAGAAACAGCACTTGGAAAGGCATCTGCAGTGTCATTCCGGTGAGCTGCTTGTTGTCTGCACTCTCAAGTCTGTCCAAGACAGCCACTTAAAAATCCACACCTTCCCAGACTAGTCACAACCTGCTCCCAATTAACAAAATTCTTGCATCTTTTCTGTACGGAACTCTCTGTAAAATTATTTGTCAATGACCATTAAAATACAAGGGCAGGACACAGTACGATAAAATGTAAAAGAATTTGAATTAGAGTAATGCAAAGTTTCAAGTACAGGAAGTCATCATCGATGTTCAGGAAGCTACATAAATCCTGTGTTTTGGAAAGAAAGACTGTATTTGTACACTGATGAATCAGAGGTCTTAAAATTTGAAAAGGAAGTTTCTGCTCTTCTTTTAAATTTTATAGGTGGGTGGCAAAGGAGAGTATGTATTTGAACTGAATGAGTGAGAAAGTTTACCAAATTCGCAATTTTATTATTCTATCTGTTGTCATTTACCATCATCTGTATCCTGTCTGTGACAAATTTTCAGTACCATTCTTCCCAGTAGCTCTGCCTATGCAGTATTCAGCCAGGCGTTTCTCTGTCTTTGTCCTAGTGTCTGAGGACCACACAATTTCAATCTGTGGATGCCATCAGGTCACTGACTGAAAAGAACCCTGTAATGCTGCAAGACTATCGCAGTGGCATTGACACCCACCCCCTGCTGTGCTAAGTCCTCTTTCAAATGCTTCTACTGATCAAAATAACTTTCACATATTGAGAATGCCCTCATGGAGTTTTAAGATCATTGTTATATCCCTCCAGCAGTATTGTACTCTTCATCACCTAACTCCACGCCAAATGTACCAATGACAGGATTTGATGCCATCATGTTTTTCTGTGAACAACTCTGATGACTGTATCACAGGGGCCAGAGAAAGTCTTTAGTATCATACTGCCAAATGAAGATAGCATACAAAAAACACAAAACCCAACCAAAAAGCATGTGGTGTTTTGCCCATACTTGATCCCTGACGAGTTTCACAAGGCCCTGAAATCCAAAACCTACCAGATTTGCCTGTAACTGATGCGAGCAACACTTCAGTGTTTAAGCTCCCAACTAGGATGTGCCATAAAATGAAGTGGCTGTAGCAGACAGATTTGACGGTGTACACCATGATGAGTGCTAGCCGGTAGACGTGTGTCTGTCCTGTCAAAGTCTCTTTCCCCCTAGCGTACATTGGATGTCTGTGTCGGGCAGTTGTCCGTGTCATTCATTTATTTTAGTTTTTGTGTCAGGACTTGATTTCTATTCAGACCTTTTCTTTTTTGTCGTCCTACCCTTGCCTTTATTTACAGTAAACTTCTGTAAACAGTTGAAAACTGTATTCTAATGTTTCTGTGATACTAACCGCCTACCCTACCCCCCCACTACCAAATAGTTTAAGTTCATTTTAGGGATAAGTATTGTGTTACCATGGTATCAGGGATGGAGGGGGGGGGGGTGCTGACTTATTCCCGTAGATTTCTACAGTATATCCTTTTTTTTCTAATTAGAAAAGTATTTGTTTACAAGATGTCTTTGTCTCGTTCTTTTTTTCTTAGAGCAGAAGTTGGGTTCTAATTCTTTCCAACAAGATATATGTTGCTGATCTAATCAGCTCTCAGTTGTAAGCAAGCTAGAAGACTACCATATTGAAGAGTGACAATTGGGAGAAAGGTCTACAAAAGTCTGATTAAAAACTTTTTTTTTTAATTTTCGCTTTTTAGAGGTTTAAATGGTATAAAATGAATGAGTTCAGTTCATTTTTCAAGTCTCATTAAAATAAGAGGGGAGACTATTTGCTGAGCATGTAAGAAATAAAAAAGGGAAATAAATTCTTCATGATCCTGAACAGGTTGAGTTGGTGTTGGATTTTTTTGGTCTCCCAGAAAATGTTGATAGAATAAAGCCTCACATGTTCTGTTTTGTTTTTTTTAAAAGAAGGAATGCAAAACATATGCCAGTATTGTCTTACTTCGCACTCTGCAATCCAGCCTCCTCCTCTTCATGAGCTATGACCTGTTTTGGTTTTTATCCTTCGTTGACATTATAGTCTGTATCATATCATGTTACTGTGTGCTTTTTAGATAAGACTGAGGTTTTTTGGTTCATCACAGTTTAATGGACATTTGTATGTTTTCTTATTGATGACACAACTCGTCTGTTTCTCTCCGCTACATGACAGACTTGAAGCCGTTCATCTGTTCGCTGTGCCATAAGGGCTTCAAACAGAAGCAGCACTTGGAGAGACATTACCAGTGTCATTCGGGTGAGCTGTAGTGGTGCTGACAGTCAAACCGTGCAGGGCGGCCACCTTGTGAGAGAGGAGCATTGCGTGGTGAAAGAGGCCACCCCATGGCTAGGGACCCCCCGGACCCTCTGTGTGGTCTGTTCTCTGTGGGGGCACGATGACCTGCGTAGCAGTCAGCCTGTCTGGGGGGGTCACTTTCCCGCTGTCTCTTGGTGGCCGCCTTGGACGGGTCTGACTGTTGCCTGTTCTGTATGGTCATTCGTGATGTGTCCTGCTGTCCGTGGCTTCTGGTCCTTGTGTTTCTTTCTTTATACCTTCAGTCTTAGCTATGGAGATTATTCAGATGATGAGACAAGTTGATGGTTTTTGTTTCTGCCACTGTGAGAACATGTTCAGGGCGGATGGGTTTCTGACGCTTTGCTAAAATTTTGTGACTGCAGAGGTCACCACATTCTGGCTCTTTCTCTATGAAATGAAAGCAGAAACATGCCGTATTAAATCGCTTCAGCTCAAATGTATGAGACGTACTGCTCTTGATGTTAATATCGTTTTGAGCAGCTGGGAATACAGAAACTTATTCATAGCTTAGATGGCAAGTGTAACATTTTAAAAAATACCATCATTTCTAGATAACTAGAATCGTTGTTCTAATAGTAATAAGAAAATCTGTGGTAAATGTTTTCAAGAAATAATTTTTGTTTGAGATACACAAGTCTAAGGTTTTTTTGTTTGTTTTTTTAAATTCTCCTCAGCAGTCCCATTGTTGTGTTTGTGATGTGTGCTAATTTTGTGTATGTGTGTGTTTGGTTGTATGTACATGTTTGTGTGTAACTAACCACAAGCCCCCCCAATCTGCAGATGTAAAGCCGTATTCCTGCACAATTTGTGATAAAGCCTTCAAACAGAAGCAGCACTTGGACAGACACCATCTGAGTCACACTGGTGAGCTGAAGTTTTCTTCTTGACTGTAGTAGTTCAGACCTGCTGTTTGCTTGGCCAGTAAAATGTAACCCAACACAGAAGCAAACTTATTACATAATGCTTTTTATACGTCATCATGTCACTCCATCATTCTTCATAACCAAGGAAAGCGATTTATTTCATTTTTCATTCTCATTCACGCTTTCATAGAAAGTCATCTTGCCTTCATATTTGTCGCCTTCATGTTTTCATGGAAAGCCCCTCTCACTCTGTGGTCTTACCAGTGCGTGTAGTGCATTGATGAGCATTGGCTGTCAGGTCAAGGGGCTGGATTTGTCCAGCAGATCCTTCAGTGCAGAGACAGGCAGGCAAAGGCTAGTGCTTGGCCGTCTTCTTTTGGGATCTAAATCTTTTTTCCAATTCAGGGCAGTGCTGTGACTGTCAATTGATTTCCAAGCACAGGGACTGTACATATATAAAGAAACCCAGAATGGAATAGTTCTAAAAAAAAGAATTGTTATATTTAACATAAACCATTACTTTATGTTTTCAGGCTGGAACAGACAGACTGTTAAAGCAATAATTATAGTTTTTGCAAAGTTGATGGTTTGATCATTCTCTCTATCTTTCCTTATGCACCGATATGTATAGGACAAAAACAGTATTCAGTGGTCCAATCTTTTAGGAGGTCTGCTCCTGGGAAGTCTTCACTAATGTAGATAGTAAAAGGGTTGACAATTGGTTTGGCATAGATGTTTTCCAGGAGATGAAAAAGAGGGTTTCATTTCAATTTGATTTGCTTCTTTGTATTTATGTCTTTGACTCTCAAGTCTTGTAGTAAGCCTGGAAACCCCATTTTCAGCATATTAATCTGCTCATTGGCCATCATATGCCTACTAGTAGTTTTCTTGTTATCTGTTTATAGTGTGTGTGTTTTTTAGACAGTAGTCAGTATGTCTTTGTGGGGTTACAAATAGTATGTTTTATCTCCTGTCAAACTCTAAAAAAAAAAAAAATTTAGGAAGGAGAGGGATGGTTGCAGAGTGCCCATGAGAGTACCTGTGTCTTATAATATTAGAAACGTCAGAACCAGGGTTGGCAGGCTGTGTATGGGGTCTTGCTCAGCAGACCCTTAAAAGAACACTTCACATTTGGTAGTGCAAATCTTTGCTAATCTGACTGAAAATAACCATCAAACCCTCTTGTAGTAATAGAAAAGAAGCAAGTAGTTGGGAATGCAGAAATGATGTAAATAAGGTTTTTATAATGACTGGACTCTGACTCTTGTTGTATCTAAAGACGAAGGTAAATTTAGAGTAATATGTTTTAGGTGTGGCTTTCACAGGCCCAGGTTGGCACAGCAAAGAAATTGCTTAACTGTACTGGTACACATGTAAAGAATTTCTCCAAGCTTGTTTGGTTGGTTTGTTGTTATCGGTAAAATAAAGAATACATTTCATAAAACCCACATGGTTTTGCAAGTTGAAATGAGTCTTTTCTATAATATTATAATTTCAGAACCTTGGTAATTATCATCCTGTAATTTCAGAACCTTGGTAATTATCATCCTGTAATTTCAGAACCTTGGTAATTATCATCCTGTAATTTCAGAACCTT
>JAUZNI010188690.1:0-12068 GCA_034780235.1 Concholepas concholepas | reverse complement strand
TTCAATTTTTTTTTCTTTCATTTATTTGATTTTCAAATTGTGGCAGAGTCTTGTAATGTCTGTTTTATTATCCATTAAAAGTTGGATGTGTTTTTGATCTGGGAGTATTCATTCATAAAAAGTTATGAAGCTTTTGTTTTTTGTCATGATGCAGATTCTATGATGCGTGCATTGTGTACAGTGAGTCAGTCTGATAAGATAGTGAAAATGTAATTAAAGTGAACCAAGTTGATGACGTATCATGTACTTACTGTTATTTTAGGTATTGCTGTTTTATGATGTGTGATCTTGTGAGTTGTGTAAATATGAACAGCATTTTGGTGACGGTCAGTTTTGTTCTGAATGTAAAGTCTTTTGTTTTATTGTTTTGATATTGATATGCTCGAAGATTGGAAGAGAATGCACATTGTATTTTCTGTATGTGAATTTTACTATGAACAAATCATACTAGCAGAGTGTGGGCCAAAAATGTACAGGATTTTGTGTGCTACAACCAATTAAAAAAAAACAAAAAGAAGAAAATGAGTATACTTCTCTTTGATTCACTCCCATGCAATGGACCAAGTTTTTGTATTACTATGCGACACAATTTTTCAAGCTCTGAGAGTATTTAACTCTTTCATGTCCATATTCTGCTTTGAGATGATCGCCTGTTCTTACTGGAGTCTGTAATAGCATTCTGAAGCGACATATTTTCTTCAAAGCCCTATTGTTCATTCTTATAATCAATTGCTCTTTTTTTTCTTCTGTTATACTTTCTCTAATTTTCATTTTCAGAAACAGTTAAACTTCCTCTCAAATTTTATAGTTTATGTTGCTATCAGAATCTGTCTAACGTTTGACAGATATAAGAAAAGAAAAAATGATAGGCTATAGGAGAGTTGCTGGAAAGATTGCAAACATGTTTTTTTTTCTTTTCTTTTTTTTCATGTATGAAAGGATTACTCTAGTAGATGCAGTGCATTAATGCAGCATTGAAGATAAGGAAGCAAAATGAACAAACAGAGCTCAATATAAGGCATGTTTGCACATTAGAGTGGTTAATTATATACAGTTCCCCCTGTTTTTAAATCTCGTAATGAACCTAGCAAATTTTTCTCAAGATGAATTGCAAATTGTGTTTGAGTTGTACATCGATCAGGAATGAGGGCTCCCTGCATTGTCTAAATGAGCCGTGCTGTACTCAAATAAAAGCCTTGTTCTCATCATAGGTTCTTTTGGGAGTCCAGGGGAGTGTATTTTGAAATGTAAAAGTTCTAAATGCATATAACAGAAAAATGCAATAAGAATGCAGTGCAGAAAGTTTTTTTCTTTTTCTCTTTTTACCAACTTTGTGTGATTTTTGTGCCTGTTCGGTTTATTCTTACCATTATTCTTTTCTTTCCTTTCTCCTTTCATCCCTTCTTCTTTTTCTCTTTTTTATGTTTGTCTTCTGAGACTGTGGTGAAAGAAGCACACTCAGAGAAATAGATATGAACAAGATAGCTATTTGGGTGTTGTGTAAAAAACCCCTGAAGTTTGTGGCTGAATACAGTATCAGCAACTGAGTGGGTCTTGCTTCAAGACAGGTGTTTAACTCAAAGCAGCATGTATGGCAGTGAAAGAGTTAAAAATGAGAACCTGGTATAGTTTGTTGCCTAGTTTGAAATGTTTTCAAAGCTGATGAAAAGTAAGTATGGATTCTTGCACAGAAGGAACATTGTAGGTGTCATGTAGAATGTTCATATATTCATACTGCAGCTCTCTGAGGACCAAAGAATTGTAGTGTTGAATTGTGTCATCATATGACGGGATCTCGGCTACATATCTTATTGTATGTCATGATAAATCTGGGTTACACAAAACTTCTTAGTCTGTTGAATAACCGAGAAAATAATCTCTTGGCTGAAAATTGTGCAACTATGCCAGTTGCATGGTTCTTGTTGAACTGTTTTTGTTTCTTTGAATATTCAATGTAAGAAAAAAAAAGAAAAGAGAAAAAAATGGACTATTTGGGCTGTATTTGATTGAGATAGGCAAGGATAACAAATGGGATAGGGTGTGATTGCAGGATCAGTAAAAGTTGAAGAAAACAACCCCCAAACTATAAGTGAGGTGATTTGCTCAGTGCAACAAATCCTGTCTTGGCTTATCTTGGGATCAGGAAAAGTGCAGACCTGACTATCAATATTTGCTCATCTACAGGAACAAAAGCAGAAAAACCCCGAAACAAATGTCCCATTCTGTTGAAACGTTCAGATCACCCTATCTTTAAATTCATTCCACAATGTTCCCTGACTTACTTGAAGCCTGTATCAAGAAATTTGTCATTATCTTTGAAGTTCTTGCATTGTCATTCTACTAGTAGTGTTATACTGCTGGGAAATATTCATTAATGTGTGTATGTCACTGTAAAAAGTAAGTATAAATGTATCTTAAGTTTGTTCTCTTTCAGATTGTTAACTTGCACAGCACATGTATAAAACATGCTTTCGTGAAACAATTTGAGAATGAATGGTTGTGTGATTTTTTTTCTCTCTCTCCACTGATTCTAAAAGTATTGAACAAGATAACTGAAAGTGGACTTGGGTTAGTGAAAACTGGAAATGGATCAAGAATTTTGTGTTTTCTTCTTATCTTCCACCAGACCTTGCAAAAAACCCCAAACCCATGGATTAATGAAAATTTGATGTGTTCTAAGGCATATGTGGTCATTATGTTTGTTGAGGTAACAGAAGCAGCTTTCTTGGTGAAATGCTTAGCTATGGGGAGGTGGATGTGTCGTTGATTTCTGAAAGTTCACAAGTTGTGTTCATGCAGCCATTGCAGTTTCATCCAAAGCTGGACAAAATCTTGACCTGACAGTAAGAATGAGGAACATGGTCATAAACATAGCCAAGGGCAGTGACCTGCAAGTTGTTACTTGGTCGTGTAAACTGAAAGTTAAAGCACCAAAGTCATTATTGTGTAAATAAACATCCCATTCACTCTTGTTTTTGATTAGCGTGGTTGTTTTGGTTGGTAACCAAAATCATGAATGTGTAAATATATTAAGGGTCCGTGCTGTGCAAGGTATTGTGTCGGGATGTAAAATTGAAAAATGATGCTGATATCAAAACTCTTTGTCTGAACAGTGAAAAAACTCTTTGTTTTGTGTGAGCTTTGAACTTCTGTAAAAGTAAAACGCACCATATTTGGATGTCATGTGTGTTTGACGGTACTTATATGTTTTAAAAGTGGATAAAAAAAAAAGGAAAAGAAACAAACAAAAAAAAATTGTCAGTAATTAGGAGCATTGAATCATAACAATGTCTGGTTGCATGTATATTTTGTGTGAAATGATGAGACATGTTACCCCTTTTTTTGTTAACAAGTCAAGACAGCAGTCATACCTTGACCAAAAAAAAACCTAAGTTATTCTGTGTGTGAAATAACTTCTTTCCTGTTGTCATGTCAGGTAAATTTAGTACGAAAAAATTCTGTACATGAAATCAGTGTTATCATTTTCTTTTGTGATGTCAAAAAACCAGTAGAGAACAGAAATGTCATTCCCTGTTGAAAACCCCCCAATGTTTTGTGAGATAATTGTAGTTTGACATAAAAAAAAAGGTGTGAAATTGCTTCTTTTTTTTTTTTAATCATGTCAGGCAGATGTAGTACTATGACAGGGAAAAGTAACCTATCAAAATATTGGCTGTAGTCTCTGAAAAATTCTGAATTCTTCTTTATTGCTGATAAAAAAAAAAGCGAGCATCAGAAGCATGCTAGAAAAAAAGCGAATCGTCTGGTTCCTCCTAAACCTCTTTGAGATTAAAGTTTTAAATGGGGGATTGTGACAGTGCTTTTTGAAAAAAAAGGTATGAAACTAGCCTGCTATGCAAGTGACTTTGAATTGAACTTATGAGTGTCTCTTCCCCCCCCCACTTCCTATTCTGTGCAAAAATACTTTTTTGAAGAGCAAAGTAAGATCGTGGTTTGGTGCTTTTACTCTGAGGTTCTGTTTTCTTTCCCTTTCTTTCTATAAGATAGTGTTGAAGTTTTCCAGTTTTTAAATTTTTTTTTTATCGGATGATGACCATGGTTTAGGCATTAAGTGTGTCAGTTTCCTATTATCTTGTAGATATTTTACATTAGATTTACTGCCTTAGGTCATTTTCTTCAATATGTATCCCATCAGATTTGCTGTTGTGAGCATTTTTGCCACAGCAGGTTGATAAAAAATATACAAGTCTAACAACACTGTTGATTTGAGCCCTATTGACCAATTTTCATGTGTATCGATGTGTGTCAGTGTGTTCAGAAAAACCAAATCTTCAAAATATAACGTTAAAAAAAAACTTTGAAGAGCATATTGCATGAAAAATTTATCGATCGCCTGTAATTGAATATCAATTGATAGAACTGACAGCATATTGAAAGAAAAATGATCAGTCACCTGTAGTAAAATATCAGTGGATATGAATGACAGCAGTTAATGTATAAGATGCGGTGTAACATTGTTGGATGATATGAAGAAAATATTTCCAGCCAGAGGAAGAGTGGATCTTGTGCAAAATAAAATAGTATTTTGCGTGGGTTAAGTTTGCAAAAATAAAATAGTATTTTGCGTGAGTTAAGTTATCCCAAAAAACCTGTCTTAGTACTACTTCTGTCCTGTTTGACGTGAGATTATTCTACTTTTTGTCTTGTCTGACACGACATTCAAAAATGACAAAGGGTTGGGAAAAAAAACCAAAAAAGAAAAAAAAAAGAGAAAAAAAACCAATGTTGTGTTTTGTCAACTTGTCAGCAATGATTACCAACAGTATCACATCTCCAGTTTGTTTTTCACTTTCCCCAAAATTCCATGTCTTTTACTGCATGTAGTGTTGTGAATGATTGTAAAGTGTGTTGTTTATTCTAATGGTGATCACATTTTGGAACAACTCTCATGTTGAGAAATCAGTTTGGAGCATGTAGTTCAGTATGTGTCTGTGTCACCTGAAACCTTCGCATTGTTGATGTGTTTGTCTCTCTGGTAGGAGTTTGTTACATTCAGACAGTATTGTTGTGTCAGGTGGTACTTCTCTCAATGTTTAGTCATGTACATTTGTGTAAAACTTGTCAGTGATTGCATTTTTATTTTCTTATGGTCCAAGATGTACAGCATTTTTTTGAAACCACATACGTATCATGATATCAGTGTATTGTCTCGTGTGCTTCATGTTATTCTGTTTGCTTACTTGCTATGCATTGGAGGAGTATAACAACAACAAAGTGATTTATTTGTGGATTTTGGAAATTCCTTTTTGCCGTGTCATTGAGAAAAAAAATAAAACACAAGAGAGAACTGATTCAAAAGGGTGCTAGAATCATGTTTAGCAAAAATACACTTTTACTATTCTGTGCCGTTGAAAATGAGTTTGCAGCAATAGATGGAAACTATTATTGACCCGATATTGACAGCAACACATTTTGATGTCAAACTTGAAAACATTGTTTTATTCCCAATCTGATCGTCCATCCATTATTTCGGAGAAAGAACCACACCTTTTCTACTTTTGACTCTGCTGATGAAAATGCAGAGTTTTTCAAGCAGCTGTTTCTGCAAATATTTGTTGTGTTTTGTGTATGTGTTCACCTTTTTAAACGCTGTGCCATGCAATGTTCCAGTTGTGAAACATTTTTTGATATCAACTGCAAGAACCGTTATTTCAGCACATGGGGATGTTATAAAATATTTTGAAGGATATAAATGGGGATGATTTATAGTATACACCGAAACCAGCCTAAATCGAGCAGTCGTGATTAATCATACCTGTAATTCATGTATGAAAGGCTGGTTTACAACTACACATTCTTAGCATTTTTGGACATAACAGTGTGATGTTATCATTTATATAAGTGCTGAAACTGAGGGCACATCGATATGATAGTGTGTGCATATGGACATGATATAATATGTAATGTCTGCCCGGCTGTATCTTATAATCAGGATACCTATCTATTTTTGCTTTGGGGTGAGGGTGTTCTACCATTTGAAGTATGGAAATTATCACTGTAACCAGAGAAGAAGAAGAAAGGCAAATTCAAGAATGTGCACATACACATACCCTCATGCACACTTGTGCATCATGTCCTCTTGCCCTGTGCAAGTCGGGGAGATACTTGCTCAGACATACACGCAGAGAGAGAACCTCAAGTATTTGTAAAATACTTTGAAAACACGGTCATGAAGGAGTTGTGTGAAAGCAGATAAGACAAGCGATTCTTGCACTGCTGTATTTATATTGATCAGTGAATACATCAGATTGAGTTAAAAATATCCTGATATTTTCCTTTATTTTCTAAAAGATCACAAAGGGAAACACTTTCTTATTGGTAATCTGAAAAACAAAATCCTAGTCTGTTACCCTTACTGTGGTTACAGGAGTCACAGTTACAAAATCATAGTAGCATGTTAACTTTAACAGTGCTGTATTTTCACTTTTGGGTTCATTGGTGCTTAGCTGTGATGTTTGAAAAGCATTTTTTTTAGCCAGTAGGTTTCAGGCTTTAAAGGTAATATTGCCAATGGACATGAACTTCTTAGAATTTTCCACATGTAGCACCAAGTACTTTACAACAGAATAAAAAATGACAACAGGAAGTATCAATGACCGTAACAAGCATGGTGCATGACTTTGTTCAAAAGTCACCAAAAATCTCTTATAAGAACACACACACACGCACACACGCACTCATACACAGACACACACGCACGCACGCACGCGCACGCACGTACCCACACACAGACACACAGACACACACAGAGACACAGACACACAGACACACACACACACACACACAAACAAACAAGAGATGCACTTATGTAGTAAAAACACATATACTTATTTATGATAAATTAAAACTCGATGCACATTATTACAACTACTGACACCTATGCTGGCATTTTGCTGAGTGTCATGATAACTGAAAACTCACCACAGATACATTGATCAGAAACATATTGCCCATGTTTTGAACAACTGCAGCAAGTTTCTTGTCATTGTAGTATTAAAGTTAAAGAGTTATGGACGAAATAGGAAGTAATTATAGTAGATGCTGTCATCTTTTATAGTAAAGTTGTAAAACCACCTAAACCCTCCAAAACCAAACCCAAACAAAACAAAAAAAAATCAAAAGAAAACTACAAAAAATAAAAAGGGTAAAAAAATAGACATGGTTGTTAATTAAAAAAGCAATAAAAAAAATCATCCCCATTTATAAAGAGGCATATTTATTGCGCATGTTTAACAAAAAGGTGCTGTATGTTTTCATTCTCTTCTCTTCCCTTGTTTTTGAAAGTTAAATTTTGAAATCTTTAAAAGATGTATGAGGATGCATCCCAAATGTCTCAATTGAAAGTGGAAAAGACATGGTTTTACGGTATCATGTAAGTAACATGGAAATATGGTGTGTTCACTGAATGTGTTCATCATGGGAAGGAAAAGCATACGGTATCTCTTTTGACATGCAGAGAGGTTGCAAGTCTGAGGCATGGGTGAAGAAGCAAAGTCTTTCGATTGGTGGTGAGAGCAGTCAGTATTGATGGAAGCACAGATTGCTCTGAAGCTGTGGAAGCACCTGGATTCTGTGCCATGTCTGTGCTGACTTTGAATAAATAAAGAAAGCATTGGTGATGCTGCTGGTGTCAGTTGAGAGTTTTATATTGTGTTGGGCTGCATTAACTGATCTATGTTACTGCTTTAACAGATTTTTTCTCTATTTTGTTGACGATTTTCCTGGCGAAATCAAGACAAGTCTTTCTGAAGTTGTACTCCACAAAATGTAACATTTTGTTACCAGTGCTGAGCGTTTGCTCTTGAATTTGTGTAAATTTTTTTTATGCAGGGTTTTGACCTAAGAGATGTATGGGTTTTTCACAGAACAACAAAGCTGAAAAGAACAACACTCCAATCAGAGGATTGGATGGATATACAGTGTTAATGATCAGACCAGATGTTGATGATGCTTTTATTAGCATGTGACGTGCATGTTAACCTGGTGAGATTTTGTTCATGGTGGCTGGTGAAAAGAGGAGAGTGGTGTTCATTACTGTATAAAGGGAAAAGATCGGAGAGTGGCATTCTGTGGGGGGATAAGAAAGTACAGGTTTTTGGAGTGGACATTATAGATTGATAACTTGATCACATTTAACGGTTCCAGGGAACACAAAAATAAATGGGCATGCCCTTCGGTTTTGACACCTTCTTACCGTAAGGTTGCAAGACCAGTGTGTGAAATTTGCCCTGGAGATCATTTTGATTTTTTGTCGTGTTGATTCAGTAATATCTTAGAGTTAAAGGAATGATAACAAAAAGGGGAAAGGAATGATAACAAAAAGGGGAAATGAAGATTCTTGTTCAAGAACAATTGTGGGTTACTTAGCATGTTTTTGTTTTTTAATTAAAAGAGATTGGTGGGAGGGAAGTTTATTACAGCTTTTTGTGCGTTATAGCTGTGTACCGCTGATGCTGATCTGTTTTTGCTTTTTGATGTCTGGTTGAGCTAGAATATCTTTCCGTATCAGACAGGTTAGGTTTTCTTTCCACTTTTTCCCCCTGGGAGAAATATTGTTTTTCAGTTTTACACAGCAACTGGTCATTTATTGAACCTATTTTTACATCAGAACACTTGTTATGTAGTAGATGCTTTTATTATTTTTTCCCGAAATAAAGTATGTAGACATTTTTATTTTGGGTTTTTTGGTTTTCCTTTGGATGATTGTGTGTGGAGAGTTTGTGCAGCATATTCTCTACAAGTTTGTACAAGAGCAGAGCTCTCCACTGTAGGAAAAAGATTGCTTGCAGAGATATGTACAACTTGATGGTGCTCGTATGGTGTGTGTGTGTGTATGTGTGTGTGTGTGTGTGTGTGTGTGTGTGTGTGTGTGTGTGTGGGTATGTCTACTGGAATCTATAAATTTCAATGGAGAGAGTGGTCAGTTTTATCAGCTTAAGACGACAGTAAAAGTGCATTTTCTAAAATTCTTACACTCTACTGAAAGCAAACAAATAATCTGTAAGAAGATTAGATCCTCTACCGAACTCATCAGATGACATTACTCTCCCCATTTCCATTTTGACAAATAAGACCAGTCATACACATCTTTTACATGACAATGAAAATAGAGACAGAAAAATTCTTTAAATTCAAATAATTGATATTCATCTCCAGGCAAGGCATGTGATTGATATAACCTGGTCCAGCCTGTACCGTGGGGAGAATGGGTTCCACTGTATTCAGCCTGCCTAAGATGGAGGAGACCTGGCCTGAACAATGAAGTGAGGTGCCCCAGGACTCCCCAAGAAACTCGGGGCAAAGAAGGAATGCATGCTGAACTGATTGCTTTATTGTAAATGGTGAAATATGCAGAACTGAAAAAAACAAAACAAAACAAAACCTAATCCATAAGGGAAAATGAGATGATTTCAGTTCACACCAAAGGAATGTTTTGTGGATCTTGTGAATCAGTTTGAAGTCATACGTTAGTCTACACGCTGCATAAAAGTAGGAAAAATGTTATAGTTTGGATAGAGTCTGACTTTCACTCTATTGCAAAACACCTTTGTTCTTGATATAGATACAATCCATCTGGGTTTATGGTCTATGGGAAACACCTGTAGATAGGAGAATGATTAATAAGTAGTTTTCCTTCGATTGACCCTCTTTTAGCTTCCATAAAAAAATTCACGTTTCTGATGATGCCTTAGCTTTAGCATGTTAATACCAGTAAGCTAAAGCTAACGTTTCAAAGCTTTACACATCTTTGAGGAAATAGTAGTGCAGGAAAACAGTTTCAGGTAATCAGTTACAACTTCTTCATTATCATCATCATCTCTCTCTCTCT
Source organism: Concholepas concholepas (assembly GCA_034780235.1). Classification (NCBI taxonomy): domain Eukaryota; kingdom Metazoa; phylum Mollusca; class Gastropoda; order Neogastropoda; family Muricidae; genus Concholepas; species Concholepas concholepas. Next base: position 2,218 of record JAUZNI010188690.1, on the reverse strand, counting down.
TTCCCTCGCTCTCAAGCAAATAATTTTCTTCTACGAAGTTTAAAAAGAAAACAAAAACGAGAGAAAGGAGTAGATACCTGCAAAACCATACACTGATGAAAACAGCATCATATTTCCGTGATTCACCGATTGCCTTTCACACAACCTATGCTGGTTACGTTTCAGTTTGCGCACAACCCACTAAATGCAGACTGACATAATTTTTAACATGCATATATTTGCTAATCTGCATGTTTTCAGATACAATTGGGGTCGTGAAATTGATGTGAGTTTGGTCTTAAGTTGACCAGAAATGTCATAAAATCCCCCCTCTCTCCCACTTTTCATTATTTTTTTTCTTTTTTATGTGATTTTGTCATTCTTTTTTTCTTTTTTTTGTTGTTGTCTGCCATATTATACTGCCAAAGGTTGAACCAGTCTCCTGAAGACGTCTCATAATTCATGTCGGTGTTAGGTGCGTTTGGTGGGTTATGGAAACCCGAATATATACCCAGCATATACATCCCCATGGTCGGAATGTGGCTATTTTGGTGGTGGGCAAAAACAGCTGCAAAAGCAAAATCTCACCATTGGTGAACCTCAGAGCTCTAGCTGAGGACGAAAAAACCCAAAAGAAAGGGTTGAACACTTTTCAGTCATGGCAGATTTCTCTGCAGGAAATTTGGGCTGCTGTCCTCAGGGATAGGGCCTAGTGCGTTGCCATAACATGCCACATGAACGGTGCTACCCATTTAAAATCAACAAAAAAAAAATCCTGTCTTTATTAGTGTATTTGAGCGTGTCTTTTCTTGTACAGAAATGTTGCCAGGGGTAACACACTTGTTGCCATAGGGTCTTTTACATGCACTCTTTTTTGGTTTTATTTGAAAGACTAGCAGCACCCAGACCATCACTCAAGGTCTAAAGGATAGGGGGGGGGAAGTTGAAGTTGTTCAAACAGGAATGGAACTCTGTGACTTCTTACTGTGTAGGCTGGTTGCGTTGCCTCTACTCTAGACCACAGATGAGATGATGTATGGTGTTGATGTTTGTGTTGTGTGTGCAGGCGGAGAGGCCGGCAGACACACCCTAGTGCAGCAAGCCCTGATGCAGCAAATCATCCACGCTCAGAAGCACGCCCAACACCTAGCACTGCCTGGTAAGTCACCCCCCCCCCCACCCCCCAACCAACCGAACGAACAAAAATCTAGTAAAACCAGCCATGAGTACCATAGTCTTTTTTCTCGCAACTGTTTGTAAATGATCAAAGTTCACATCTCTCACTCCATAAACGGAATTGTTTGAGTCGAGCAATAAGACTGGATTTTGGAAGAAAAAGTATGGCATCCATTTGACTAAATTAGAATATTTTGTAAGAGTATGATAAATTCCAAATTTAGGTAAGATCCGTGCATACACGCACACACACACACACACACACACATACTTAAAGAAAAAGGGTACCACAGTTTTTGATTTCAGAGATGTTTAGCTTGTAAAGAAACAGTCTTAATAGTTTATTTTTGAACTATTACAGACAATCTGAAGAAAGAAAGTTTCTGAACTTTTTCTTTCATAGCTCGTGGAAATAATGGATGATATCCCTAATTTATTTCGTGTTGATGAGGTACAGTTATGATCAATCACAAGCATACACAAAAACCAAAGAAATTGGTTCTGATTGGTTATTTTTGAAGGAGACACAGTCAAGATTCAAGATTTAATTCACCTTTGACCCCTCATGGGGCATGGAGGATTTCAGTGAACAAAATCAACTGTAACATAAAATATAATTTGCATTAACAAAATACGTTTACAACACTGCATATGACAGAAATAGTCGACATAGCTTATGACGTCATTACGATATCAGACCTAGATACAAAAAAACATCCGAATCTCACATTCCTGGTCCAGAACATTCATGCAAACAATTGTGGGCAGAGAGAGAGAGAGAGAGAGAGTGAGAGAGTAAAACACTTGCGAGAAAGATGGTGTACTTGTGGCAGGTTCTGCTATCATGTATAAATTTGTCAAATAGTGCTGTCAGTGTATTTGATGTTAGTCTCAGAACCAGTCTGTAGCATCGCTTTGCTTCCAGCATGAACTATCTTAGAACATATTTTGAGTTCTTTTTTTGTGTGTGTGCAGTGTTCTTTATCACGCTTTCATTTTCTTTCTTTCTTTCTCTCTTTGTTTGAGATGGGAAATGAGGCTTTTGCATGCTTGTGCTCAACTC
>JAUZNI010188689.1:0-17303 GCA_034780235.1 Concholepas concholepas | reverse complement strand
CAAAAATTGGCTTGGTGGTCAGACCATGTGCTGTGATAAAGTATTAACTCGCACACACTGACACAGTGACAGTGCACATGCGGGTTTGTGCACACGGCAGTGCAAGGGCACTTATTTCCATAACAGCAAACACTAAACGCTTTAATTTAAGATATGCAGTGCACAAGTCTACAATTTCGAAATAAAGCAAAGAGGGATTCAACTTTTCCGCAATTCTTTGTCACAAAAATTCCTTTAGTGTATACAAAGTGGGGGTTTCTAGTGTCATTTTCAGATGCCCCCCACCAGAGGTATTACCCCTGGGGGCCACCTACCAGTACCAGACCCCCACCACGTTTCCCTCTTTTTTTTAAAATACCTCTTCTTCATTATCACCTCGGACTGATTGATTTACTGCCTAACCTTTGAAAAGCTGGGATATTGAAGAGCTGTCTTTTTTATAAAAGAAAAATCTGCAGGGTTAAACTGCGCCTAAGACAGTAAGAGGTTGGAATTGTTAACTATTACTTGTATCAAACATCTTGACTGGAGCTGTATATTATTGTTGCTAGCGTAATGATTTATTTATAAACAAAATCCAGTCGACAAACCAAAAAGTCCTGTCATTTTACAAGCAACCTTCACAGCTAGATTTTTATCAGGAAAATAAGAAATTTGAATCAGAACTACCTAAGACTCAATGTCATTGGGCTGAGAAAAGTCAGAAATGGTGTTAATAGCTGATGAGAATGATTACAAGACTGCAAAAAAACTCTGTGTGTTGAAAAATCAAATAGTTTTGGAACTCTGTTAATTTAATCAGTGCAAAATATTAGTATTGAATTACACTTTACAGTTTTCAAAATTTCAAATCTTTACATTTTTAATTTATCATTTTGCAAATGTGGCATAGTACTTACCCATGTTGGAATGTTTGGTTTGTTAATGATTGTTTCACTGCAGTATGAGTAGGAAAAAAAGTTACTGAGATATACTTCATATAGTTTAGCCATAGAAACTTTACAGACTAGCCACCATGGCGCAGTGGTTAGCGCCTTGGATTATGGACTGGAAGGTCACAGGTTTGTATCCAATGAGTCATAAGGCTTTATCAGACTCTGGCTGCCCAGATTGAGTTTGCTGTGGGCTCATTGGCAAGACTGGTATCACACAATCAAGATTAATCCACTTTACGGGTGCGATTTTGAGAGTTTTGCTCACAGTAAAATTACCTGGCCGACACTGTAGCCAGTATGTATAGATCTTTATCTCTGGGGGCTTGTTGACGCCAGGATTAATTATTGTAAAAGGAAGCATAGAGTACAGCCCTTTCAAGTAGTCTCAAAGCACATGGACTTCCATAGAAGCACCACTACATCACGCTCATCCTCATTGATCATTATGCAATAAAAGAAAATTGTCTCTGATTCGGTGGTCCCGGTTGCTCTAGTCTCATGGTGACAGCAGTTTCACTTTCTCCATACACTTCTTAGCCTGTGGTGAGTTTGTGTCAAAGCCTCTGGGGTCGGAGGTTCACTGGAGAAGGTTATTGGAGGGATAGTGTGGTGGTTGCCACCCTGAATGGGCAACTCACTCACTCAGACTAAGCCAGACTGACCCATTACTGTTGTCAGTAGGGGGCTAAGTAGGTGGCTTCCTTGGTATGTTAGCACAGAACAGGCACCACTGAACACCACCAAAGTGACCAACAGCAGTCCAGGGCCCTCCCTGGCTGGTGGCCCCATGGTGGTCTGGCATTGATGGGTTCCACGTGGACATCAGACCCTGAGGATGAGGCATGACGAATCTGGGTATGGCTGGGGTGGAGAGATAGAAATGAGTGGCATGGGAACAGCAGGACGAGAACATCAGAGGATGATGCAGCCTAAAAAACCGAACTATCAACAAAAACAAAACAAAAAAAATTGAACAAAAAATCTGCTATTTTACAAATGTTCATATATGTATGACTATGACTCGTATGAGTTTGTCTATTCATTGGTATTATCTCTCTTTTTAGCCTAGTTACAATCAATTGTGGGGGGAGGGGGGTGATAGCCTAATGGTTAGAGCATTGAGTTGGGATCTATAGCGCAGTTTCAATTCACCACCAAGACACCCGTCCAAGGGGATTTTTTCCCTGGAGTTAACATTGGTACCAACTCTACTCCCCTGAAAGCCCTTGGGATGAAACTAAAAACTTGAGGCCCCGTAATGCGTATGCGAATACGCAGAACATCTTGTGCAAAACACACACACACACACACACACCCCCGAAGAATAGACCATTGCATGCTGGGAGAAACGATGATAAAACTTTTTAAAGAATTCATATCTTTAGTGTCATGTTTAGACATCATGCCATAAATTGGAATGTGGCTACCTCAAATTTCCTGACCCCGTATGACATAGTGCTTATTGACTGAGAAAACCACACCAAAGAGTAACTCTACAAGTCATGTACACACACTGCAAAAAAAACACCTTTTTTTTTTTTAATCACCAACTGCATAGAATTAATGAAAAAGTTCCAATTACATCACTGCACCCAAAACAGTAATTGTTTTCGGTATGTAGAACTTTACTGGTACGGTAGAAAAAAAATCAGCGAGCAGAGGATCATTGTTTATAACTAGGTCATTACTCATAGCTAGGTCGCGATTGACTTCGACTTGTCTCACTTCAAAATTTCTTCACAAGTTTAAATCTCCAGAACACACCATCAATATTTTGTATGCAAATGAATTGTAGAAGTTGTAAAGGTTTGCCATGCGCAGAGGTCCTCACAAAAATATTTGCAAAAAAGCTTTATTTTGAAAATTCACAGCAGCAAACTGCACCACACAATCTCTTGCAACCAAATTCAAAATGGTGTCCAGGGACTTCCTACCAGAAAATTCTCCTGTTGCAATTTGGGAGAATTGCATTGTGGGATATACGATAATGAAAGTTTGTGACCTACTACTGGCGGTCAATGATCTTGTTTGAACCAGTAGGCAGAAACGGAAGTCTGTCATGGTCAACCAAACCAGATCTGTCAAGGAAGGGTAGGCCAGCTATGGCTGGTGGCATGGGCAACACAAACTGAAACACTTAGGCCTACCATACATTAGGCAACCTGTACAGGAATGGGTTTAATCAATTTCAGTTTCTGAATTTCTCAAGAAAGACACACTGTCTACAAAATTTGCTTCAAGGCAATAAGGGATAATTTACATGTAAAGTTCAATGATTGAGGGCTTACTATTTCAGTATTTGTATTAAATTGTGTCACATACTGTTATTGTGCAGCATATCTTCAACTATTTTATTGAATATGTTGGGGTATGGCATCTGTGTGGCATATATATGCAGCGCATATCATCAAGTATTTTATTTAAGAAATTGGGTATGGCATCCATGTGGCATTTCATTATATGCAGAAGTGGTGGTGAAGCAGAAGTTGCGTAGGTATATGTATCCTCTCTCATTATGTCAATATATGTAACATGGAACGTCAACAGACTCCTAAGAAAGACTCCTAAAAAATTGTTCACCTCTTGTAGGCATGCTTACAATACACGCACGCGCACGCACGTGCGCGCGCGCGCACATTTATGACTTCAGACATCAAACTGGTGTTGACAGTATGAGTATGACTTGTGAGTTTTTGCTTAAAACTAAAGTCACTGGTTTTACTTTTATTCATGAACTTGTTGAAGGTGGTTCTGTTCAGTACTTGCTTTTTTCTTTCTTTCTTTCTTTCTTTTTTTTTTTTTTTTTTGCTGCTTTATTTTCTGTGACGTTCCGTTCCTGTCCTACCATTGCCATGCCACTCATTTCAATCACTCTGCCACAGCCTTGCCCAGATTTGTCATGCCAGATCCCCATTGTCAGAAGTCCACAGGGAGTCCATCAATGTCAGGCTGCAGTGGGTCCACCAGCCAGAGGGTTCCTGCACTGCTGCTGGGTCACTTTGATGGCAGTGCTTGCTTCTTATCTAAAACTTAGGCTACATGTTAGTGTTACTCTGGGTTACTCAACTTACTGAAATTGCAAACAGCTGCATGACAGAAATCTAAAAAAAACAACAACACTTTTTTGTATTAATTATATATCTCGTTTTTGCAAAAGTCAGTTACCATGCAAACAAGTATTTTCAACTATTGTTTGAATCAGAAGCAATACTTCAAGAATCAAACTTAACAAGAATCAAACTTTTACCTTTCTTTGTCACACAACAGCTGTCATCTACTATTGGTGATATTGTTTTGATGGTTAGGAGTGCTTATGTGATCAGAAGAAAACATACATCACCAACATACGGCAAGATGAAGGATTTAATGGGGGTGCTCTCTGTTATATTTATTTCCTTAAAAAGGTACAGTACATATTCATAAGTATACACATGTAGTAGTACATACTTTGGAACGTGGAATTACCTATAATATCTAATAATGGTTTTGCCGTGGCTGGTTATGGAGATAGTGTACTTAAAACATTTTACCATGGCCAGCTCCTTTGAAGAGTGGAGTGTGTTGTGCCTTTGGAGTTTAAGGCGAAAGCAGTTCATTCAAGTGTCATTGATTTAAGTCACTAGATGTACCTTTCAGCATTTTTGTTTGTTTGTTTGTTATGTTACTCACATTTTTGAAAGCAGCATTGCAAATATTATCTGAAGCTGTTAGGCCTGTGCCAAAGCATAGTGTCAAAGTACGCTTTACTTAGAAATTGCCAAAGCCTGATTGAATCCCTATAGCACCATCTCACGGCATCTGATCTGTGTCTTGTTCATAATTTGAGAAGTATAAAGCAAAAGTGAGAGATACCAGCTATAGTTGCACAGGGGTTATTACTGTGTTCTGTCTATTTCATACATGTGGAGGCCATTGGTTTGATCCTTAGTTATGGTATGTCAGAGACATGAATTTGTGGGATTTTTTTTTCAGTTTTCAGCTGGCTTTAGTCCAGAAGTATGCAGAAATCACAATGGGAAGATTGAAGAGTCTTAGTAATTATTTGCCTTTTTAAAAAATATCCATGGAAACAAATGTATGAATGTTGCTAATATTGCCAAATTAACACAATGGGTACATCTGTCTGCATCCCTCCTGAAGATTTTGCAAGAATAGACTATGAAGTATAGAGTATAGCGCTGCTAGATTACCTTAAAAATGAAACCCATAACATCACAATATATTCATAATCATTGTTCTTACCTTCATTGATCTAAAGAATCTCATATTCAGCAGGCTTTTTTTATGCAAGTCTCTTGGTCATCTCATTCTTTGTTTCTCTGCTTTCATAGATCTGCTAGGACTTTTTTTTCCAGTTATGTGAATTCCTTTTTCTACAGATTACATGAAGACCTCTTGTTTGTAATGTCCAACCAGTGGAAAAAAGTGAAAATTTTATTTCGTCATCATTATCGTTATTATTTTGTGATGCTTCACACAGGATAACATGATTCTTAGTTTTGCAGTCCAGAAAAAAATTTAACTTTTCCTTGCTTTTTTCTGCTTGTTTAGCAACATGATGTTTTTATCATTGATGTTATGATGAGGTTTTTGTCAAAGCACAATGACATACAACATGACCAAATGCCATTGAGGTGGTCAACAGTGCTACAGACTTCCTCTAGTCTAGGTAGTTGTCTCATGGTGACCTGACACAAAGTGCTCCCTGTGGACTTGCGACGTGGTGATACGATAGCATGAGACTAGATATAACTACTACAATGGGAGTGGCATGTGACATTGAGCTGCATGGGATTAGCAGTGCTGAAAGAGGCAGTACACTATATTTATAATGAAAGGGGAAAATGAGCATTGCTGCTTCTGCAGCATGAAGAAAAAACAAGTTCTAATAAAGTTATATATTATAGTTTCTAAAGCATCATATAGTATATTCAACTTTGACTTGTTGTTTATTCAAAATCTGGCATCATCATACCAATTTGCATACATGTATTAAATTGATGGTTACTGCAAGGGTGAAGCATCCCAATTTTATTTGGAATTTTTTCACATTTTAGAACTAGTTCCTGGTGGTTCAATTTTCTTCATTGGTAGAAATGATAACTCATGAATTAGTGATTTGAAGTTGAACTGAGACAGTGATGAATTGGCTCCAGAACCATACAGCTGGGACAGTCATGGTAAAACAGATCCCAAAGCAGACTGTTCTGTCTCAAAATTCAAACAGATAGCTGGCATCCTCCAGCCAAACCATACTCAGCTTGAAGCTTATGACCTTTTTGTGCACATGTGCGTGATCGCCTTCTGTATCAGTATGTGATTGAAACCTTTGGATTCACGCCATCTTTTTCATTTTAAATATATTTTTCAAATGTTTTTTGTAGCACTGGCAGTCCATCCTTTCTATATCAACAGGTCCTAGGTCTGGATTCATGAACAGATATGAACAATCTGTCTGAATCACTATGTTGGAGAGGATACCAGAGGTGGCTGTAGCAACAAACAAAACAACCACAATGCTTGTTGATGCTTTTCTCCCAGTGTGCAGTATTCATGAATTCCATTGTAAATATGTTTAGTTTTGTAGTGTTATTCAGTATTAACATGAAAACAGTTTGTAGATCGATAGATTCAAGATATTTTCTTGACATGGCCTTTACACGTGAAGAGTTGTCACTTGTAGTGTTGGGCTTGTTGCTAGCTTCCTGTTAAGAGAATGTTTTCAACCCAGATGTGGGCCTGAGGAATCAACTGGGTTAGAAGCTACAGAAGCAAAAACATAACATTCATTTTGTATCAGCTAGGGGAGCTTGGTCTGTCCTGAACATTGTCACAATGTGTGTCAGTGTGACTTGATTAGTTGATACTCATTAATGAAATTGAGTCTGATTTGGAGATGATTCTCATCATTACTAAATAGCCACTCAAGGTGTGCAGTCCCCCATCTTACACACTCTTATTGGTCAGGTACCAGCCTCTCACTTTCTATGCTGTTTCTGTTCCATGTAAGTTGATGATTCCTGATGTTATTTTACCAGTCAGATGGAAAAGGCCACTTGTAACCATAAATTGACAAAATTATGATTTGTGATGTGATGGACTTGTATGATATGTACATTATGGAAGTAAAGTTCATCACCAGGGCCACAGAATTTCAAATACCCAACAGGATCAGGCTGATTTTCAGTTATCGTGTGTGTGTGAGAGAGAGACAGAGAGAGAGAGAGAGTTTGCACTAGTTCATGAATATGTGACGCTCCACCTCAAAATGAGTCACATTGTACCTGACCCACTTTGGCTAGGAGCCATTTTAGACAGGTGGGGGTCAAGTTGCCAATTTTGATTGATTATAAATAAAACTATACATGTATATAAGCTTTCTTCTACCTTGTACCAAAGTCTCAAGGCAGAATTTTGTTTCCTTTTGCTATGAAAATGCATTTTAAAACACCCATCCCCTCTTCCTGACCACTCATTAGGATGCAAGATTTGCCAATTTCTCATTTGTCACTTCCTGGAGTTTAGCATTTCAATTTGTGATAACTTTTAATAGAAGATCTCCATCTGTTTTTTTTGTTTTGAATAGCTTTTCTTATTGCAGATTAATAAGATGTTAACTAAAAATTGACCTCAGGTGCTATGCGACTCATTATGTGGTGGAGGGTCACACACATAGTGACATATGGCAGTGGCACTTCACATGGCACAACTCCAATGAGTTAAAGCTTGTATATAATATGTATACGTACATGTATTCACTGCACTATATGTGCATAATCATTGCATACTGCCCCTCACAATTTGACTTATGATAAGTTGACATTGTTTTTGTTTTTTATTTCAGATCTGTCTCTCCACTGTCATTCCTCTTTTTTTCTTTTTCTTTTTTTAGTAGAATTTTCCCCCCAACCCCCTTTTGTTTTCAGGTTTATGTTTTTTGCATGTTCCTGTAGTATCTTAGTACCCATGTTCTACAACTTTATTTTTTAAGTTCTTCATTACAAGCAGATTGACAGGGTGCCGACAGCTCTTGTATCTTATTTACAGTAAACCTATGAAATTGGTTTGCGCATGCATGAGTGTGTGTGTGTATGTTAGAGAATGTAGGAACAATATAAGGGAGAGAGAGCAAGAGTGAGACAGACAGGGTATTGCTTATCTTTTTATATTACTTACTTTAACCATTGCTCCCACAATTTCTTTCTTTGTCTTACTTAGGTGGTGCTCTTTATTTTAGAAGATACACAGAACTGAACAAATAATAATATAAAAAAAAACCCAGTAAATACTATTTAGATTGTTTAACTTGAGTCAGATCAGTGAAAAAGCAAAAGTTTGAATTATTAAATAATTTGCTTGTGATGCGGCCTTTTCAATAGCTCATTAGACGGAGAGCCAGCTTTTACAGGTCTGTGTCTGACTTCTCATGATATGGTTTGTTCAGCCAACCAGCATTCACATTATTGCTATGTTTGTAAAAAGTCACCAAAAAAACACTCTCTGGTTGACCGATTCCGAGTTGCCATCATGCATCTAGCTCTAAGTCTAAGCAAAAGGGAGTGATAGCATTTTGTGATGATGTATGAAAAAAAAAAATCTTAAAGTTTTATGAGAACACCAAAAAGTTCCAGTGTTGTGAGGTCAGTTGTCAGCCAGTGCCATCCTTGCTGTACTGTAGCATACAGAATAGATTTAAATTAAAACAAAAAAATTATAATGCATTAGCTTCTCTTTAAGTTACAGAAACTTTGTGATGAAAGTTACACAGCATTGTGAATTGAGCAGAGTATCAATGAGCAGAGTATCTTGAGTGTGTTATGTATAAAGTCTACATGTTCAACTCTTGACAAAGCTTTCAAATGTGTCCACTAAAATAATGAATATATCCTTCTCAAGTCAGCTCATGGATTGGCACATCTGACAGTCATCTGGCCCAGCATTTTCCCAAATTTCTGACCTAAATTGCTTTAAACCTTTCCAGTGACTATCAGAAGTGTCCTTATGACATTTGTTGAGCTATTATTTTGTGACCAAATGGATGATAGATGATTTTTTTAAAAGTTGTAGTGAATTTGATGGTGGATTCAGAGAGTAGCTTATGTTCATTTTCCATGTTTATGATTTGACTGGTCACGTTGTCCTTATAAATAAATTGCACTGTAGTATCATGTTGGAAAGAAGACACAGAAGAAATATTCAATACTTTGCAAACATTTCCTTGGGTCAAAGACCTTTACTGTTGTGCTGCAAGGTTTAACATTTGACTGGCTGTAACTAGTAGTGCAACACATAATGTCATGTCAATTTTTGTCTGTGTATACTTTTTAGGCTATATCCAGTTTTTCATTTGGACATGTATATAATATATGACTTCAGCAGTCTGTCAAAGTATCATGGTCTATTCTGAACAGAGTCCCACAGTGAGTCTGAAAGCTATAAACAAAGAAGCAACGGTCTTACTCTTAGGAAGTAAAAATGATTTGTTTGTCTCACTAGGAGAATCTAAAGAAAAAAGTTTTTTCTCAAATATCACTGCCAGGTTTTACTTCTGCTAGCTTGAGTACATGGTATCTTGATGTGTTACAGAGTACAATCTAGGGACTACAATCATTGAATCAGTAATTTTAACAAATTTGAGCATTGAAATGAGAGATCAGATGAATAAAATATTTCTGAGGTTTTGCAATGTCTCTAAAATTTTATGTATACAAAAAACAAAAAAAAACAAGCAAAAAAAACCTTGTTATGCTTGTATTCTAAATCATATGTATTTCTGGAGAAGTCACCAGATATAAAATTATTCTAAAGATCAGCAACATACAGGAAAAAAGTCGTAATTCCAAACCTTCAGGCCTTTTTTTTTTTTATCTTTCTTTTGGTCTCTTTTTCTTTCTCTGGTCTAAGATTTCCAAAATAAGGCACTATTGTCAAAATAATGTATGTTTTGTTGCTTGTCATTTCTTGTCCTAAGAAACTAAAACTAGTAAAAGAGGCAATTTGAAGAATGGGCATTAGGTAGTCATACCACTTAGGTTGTTTTTTTAGATATGCATATACTATACTCTATAGCGTGCTAACTGTTCGGATTTTTAAAAAATCAAGCATGATGAGAACAGTTTAAAACCCCAGTAAGTGTACATTGGAACCTTCCCTGACTTTGAATGTGCAGGGTAAAGGAGGGAAGCGGAAGGGCAAGGTTAAACGGTCTGATGGCAGTTTCTCAGACAGCTCAAATAGCTTCGTCAGACAGGTTGGTATTGCTGCCGTAATACTGGTGTGTCCCTGCACTATACTAACACAACAGTTAAATCTTCAAGTAACCTATTTTGGAGAGTGTTTCTCTGAAGATATTTTCGTACTGGTTTGCACGCACAGTAACATAATAAAGTTGTGTGAAGGCATGCAGCCATTAAGTCATGATTATGATAGCAAGCAGAGTGTGTGGCTTTTGTCAGTTCAGGCTACGGATTTGTGATTATCAGTGTGCCAGAGCAGTGTATTGTGATGCAATGCCTGAATCAATAAACAGTGAATTCCATAATTTAGCGTCATGTTTGATAGGTACAGTGAATTTCCTATTCTACTTTCTAGTTTTGTATGTTTCCAGAAGTGCCATGACTTCCATAGATCTTAAATTTCTTTCTAAAACTTTAGATTAATTATGCACATATGATATATTTGAAATATCCATAATAATATTCTTCAAAGTGAACAGATGGCACTGAATATATGTAAACTCAGTGTGTACAAGAATTGGGAATGGGGTATAATGTATTCGATTAAAATATCAGTATTGTGCTTATGCTTGTAATGTAACTGGTGTACCTCAGTGGAATTTGGTGTCAATTGTGATACGAGTGTTCTTTTTTTTTCCTTAATCTGTTTGACAAATAGGATTTCCATGGATATATTAATGTAAACTTCTTTTTTTTTAAACCCTTATAACATTCCTTGCTGGCATTTTTGAAAGATTCCTGCTTTTTTGTTTTTCCCCCATGGCCTTGTCACACCCTCCTCAGTTCCCTTGCACCTATCCCACCCGACCTATGTACTTGCACAGTGTATGTATACTCAATGACTCATGCATGCATGTATGCACATGTGCGTGCACACACACACACACCTGGTGTGTGCACACACTACACACACACACACATACATGTATACATACATACATACATACATACATACATACACACACACACTCATAAACTCACATGCATGCATTCGCATACATTGTGCATGCATACAGATCTATACATGAACGTAAGCATGCGTGTGCACACACACAATTACACATGTACAGTACTAATTGGCTTCATCTTGTGTATTTTCTGCTTATCTGCCGCTTCAGATATCTTGAACTGTGATGTGATAAAGTCATGGTCTTATGTATGATGTAAGTTGTTCAGCCATTTTCATTTTGGGACACTTTGAAATTTGAGAACTGGCACTGTGTTTTGAACAGAGATCAGATACAAAGTGTTTGGTTTGTTTTGTTTAGAATGAGTTGGGGAGAAGGAACAGCAGAATGTATTGTAAACAAGTTTGACGCATTGTTTTCTTTCAGTCTCAATTTTTCTTTCTGAAAAGGTCCTGTATAGTAGGCTAGTACCTCATCAAATGTCCACTGTTTACTGCAGTGTGTTGACATGTACAGGGTCTGTCTTTTTTCTTTTTCTTTTGAATTTTCTTTAACTGTGGCAGTAAGAAAGTGTATCATCATCAGATTTTTTTTGATTTTTTTTTTTTTACCTTTCTGATCAATGTCAAAAGAAAGATTACTTTTCATTTCAATTGAGAAAATTGACTTTGAGAAGAATCAAGTAATGTCACATTTGGTTTTGTAACTCCTCAATTGATGGAAACCAGACCTCACTTTTGTCAGGAGTATTTTCCTGTATAGAAAATTTCAGCAGTCGTGTCTGTTTAACTTTCATAGTAATTATTTATTCACTGATAAACCTGTGAAAAGAAATCTAGATATCAAAAGCTAATATGTTTGATGCTAGGGGGAAAAAATAACATAATAGACAGTTAAGTGTTAGTTGATAAAATCAGAACTTAAGAAGGGATGAATGTGGCAAAGGTCTTTTTGAAAAATCTGTCAAACTAATTCTTCCACATTTTTGTAGAATGCTAACAGTGGGCTGAAATGATGATTTGGATGTTGCATGGCAGGTTTCTTGGCAAATGTGGTGTAGCTTATGTGAATGATATATTTCACATGCCATGGCACTTCTTTAGAAACTGAAAAATCAAACTGAAACCTAGCTGCTCACATTTTAAGTATATAATTATGTTCCTTATTTCAATTCTAATTTTGTTTCAGCTTGTCTTGTCATTCTCTTTTTTAGGGTTTTTTTCTTTCATTTTACTCATATGTGTGGATAGATAGACCACACCTGTACATATGTACAGTTAGGTATGACTCATTACTGCAAGCATGCAGCACTTATGCATGCATGCACGCAGACGCGCGCACGCACATACACACACACACACACACATTGCAGAACATCTTGCACAGACAGAAAAACTGTTCCACCATTTGGAAAAGTAGGCCATTTGTGCTGGTGGGAACAGATGACAAAATTTACAAGACTGCATGCACTCAGGGACTGGATGTAAAAAAAAAAGCACATGAGTGCATATTCCATTATCCTCAAAAGAAATGAATGAATACGTTTCCCGCAGAATGGTAATGTGTGGACATTGACTGCAGGTTGCGTGACGATGCGGAGGTGACACTGGATGACCGACACACAGCGTCTGAAGAAGAGGCCACCTTCACCCTCACCATCACCAACACCACCATGGATGACGATGCAGAGTACACCTGCACTGCTACCAACCCTGCGGGCAGCGTTTCCACTTCTGCTGATCTCTTCATCAATCCTTCAGGTGAGTACATCTGCACTGATGTCAGTGTTTCCACTACTGCTGATCTATTCATCAGACCTTCAGGTGAGTACATCTGCACTGATGCCAGTGTTTCCACTACTGCTGATCCATTTATCAGGCCTTCGGATGAGTACATCTGCACTGATGTCAGTGTTTCCACTACTGCTGATCTATTTATCAGGCCTTTGGATGAGTACATCTGCACTGGTGTCAGTGTTTCCACTACTGCTGATCTAATCATCAGGCCTTCGGATGAGTACATCTGCACTGATGTCAGTGTTTCCACTACTGCTGATCTAATCATCAGGCCTTTGAAAAATGGTTTTCATGGTTGGCAGAGCTATAAACAACATGACATGGAATGAAGATGGATTGATTGTGTTT
The DNA here is from genome assembly GCA_034780235.1 of Concholepas concholepas. Lineage (NCBI taxonomy): Eukaryota > Metazoa > Mollusca > Gastropoda > Neogastropoda > Muricidae > Concholepas > Concholepas concholepas. Next base: position 4,080 of record JAUZNI010188689.1, on the reverse strand, counting down.
GGCTATGTGGGGGCAGAGAAGTCAGGATAAGTGTATAATTATGTGACCTTTCAGTACCTGACACATGACTGTGTATCAATCAGCTGCAGCTGCAGTCAGTGTGGTTGCTGTGTGTGTGTGTGTGTGCGTGTGTTTGTGTGCATGTGTTTGTGTGTGTTTGTGTGTGACACATGACTGTGTATCTATTAGCTACACCTGCAGTCAGTGTTGTTCCTGTGTGTGTCTGCAGGTGAAGCCCCCAGCTTCATCACCACCCTTATTGACAGCTCTGTTCATGTGGACACGACCATCGTCTTGGAATGCAAGGTCAAGGGCTCGCCGAGGCCAGAGGTCATATGGATGAAGGACAATGTGGAGCTGACGGATGACCGATACAAGTAAGCAGCTTACGTTTTGCACATTCAACTTACACATGAACGGAACAGACTTTTGCATAACTGAATGTGTTGGTGCAAATTAAAGTTTGCTTGGAAGAGCAAGCATGTATTACCTTGGTTTTTGACGTACTGGACAACCTGTAGAATGTGTGGGTTTTGGGGGTTTAGCTTTTGGCTATCTCAGCAGATGAGCTGTTAGGCTCATTCTCTGAGAATGAAGATCAGTGTTTGAGGCTCAAGTTGATATGTAATACATATATATATATATATATATATATATATATATATACACATACACATACATAAAGTAACTCACTATGTTGTAAAGTATGTGCCTCTGTATATATATATATATACACATACACATACATAAAGTAACTCACTATGTTGTAAAGTATGTGCCTCTGTGTGTGGGTGGGTGTGCGTGTGTGTGTGTGTGTGTGTGTGCCTGCTTGATGTACCTGCCTCTGTGTGTGTGTGTGTGTGTGTGTGTGTGTGTGTGATGCATCTGCCAGTGGGTGTATATACATGTGTTCTTAGAATGCCATAATAAAAAAAGGGCAAAGGTGAAGAACTGTGGGTTGGTGTTGATCAGGGTGGAGCACATTGAGGAGACAGTGCGTCTGACCATCCTCAATGTGCGGCCTGAGGACAAGGGAGAATACACTGTGAAGCTCATCAACCCCAACGGTGTGGCATCCTGCAGTGCCCAGCTCACTGTCCTCTTCGAAGCTCCCACATTCACCCAGCCACTGCAAGATTCCCCTGTCAAGGTCAAGGACACAGTGCACCTGACCTGTAAGGTCAAGGGCATTCCTCGTCCGGAAGTCTCCTGGCTGGTGGACGATGTGCCTGTGACCCTTGGCCCCAAGTTCCAGACGACCTATGAAGATGACGAAACAACCCTGGACATCAGCGACATCACGCCCGAAGATGCGACAGTCACGTACACCTGCCGCGCCCAGAACCTTGCCGGAGAGGCAACCACGGTGGCTCATCTGATAGTGGAAGGTCGGTGTGTGCTGTGGTGTTGGATGTACCAGGTGTGTCTTGAGCAGTGTGTGGTGTTGCTCGTGTGCATGGGTCTAATCCCCAGTCTTCTCCCCGCTCGCTCAGCACTGGTAACTGCTGGGACGGCGGGGCCCAGACTGCTCCTGCCCACAGCCATGTGACTTCGTCACTGGCAGGGCGGGTGGAGTGATGTCCCTGTGTATCCATGGGTGTCGTGCTGTAGTCTTCAGTGTGTGTTGCAAGTATTGTGTTTTTTGACATGTATGACTGTACCATTAACATGCCAACATCCACTGCATATGTTGTGAAAGTTTAACTTTATTTAAAAATAAAAAGTACTGAATGAGAAGGTGGCTGCTATCACATGCCTGGGAAATATCAGTATGAATATAAACATATGAAAAGTCAAATATTTGAGGAAACTTTTAAGACATTTCAATGACTGCACAGTATTTTCAACACAAGCTGAGCCAACTTGTTATATGGAAAAATATAAAGTGAAGTATTTGTTTTAAGGACATGTGTATTAATAACATTGTGTTTGATTATAATGCTACAAAACTTGTTTAAAAAAGTATTCAATTATCTGATTGTAAAGAGAATGTCAGAGTCATAGGTGAATGCTACAAGAGAGATCATGCAGGTGTGTATCTCATCTAGTACAGACTGAACGCTGTATAAAAGTGAGGTAAGCTAATGTGAGGATCTGACAGCTTTGATTTATCAGTTGTAAGTGCCTACAGTATCATGTTTTGAATTATCTGTTATGAAGTATGAACAAAGTGAGGTATTGTGCACAATTAATTTGTCATGAAAACTGTGAAAGAGCTAAAAGATATGTTCAGATCACATAACACACAGTTTGGCACTTACTAATTTCTTTATGTACTGCAAGAATTCAGTGAGGTGTTTTATCACAGAAAACCTGTTAAAACAGAGAGTAGGTTGTGCAGCCACATTCTCATTTTGTTTATGTCCCTCTTCTTTGGTAATACACTTGATGTATTGTAGCATTCATATTCTGTATACTTGTATCAGCTACTACCATTTACTGCTTTCTCCTTTGACAGCTAGCTTTGGCAGTACCACTGTCTGTAGCAGTTAATACTTGACTTCTTACCATACACTTGCTATGCTGTCATCCTCTCAAATATAAAACCAAGAGTATGGATGAAAAAGAATGTTGTTGGACACTGTCAGTTTGTGTGGTATGAAGTTTGATGACAAATGGGTTGGATAAAGGGCATATGGTATTTCTGGGAGTAAAGTCAGGGGAGTAAAATCTGGAAGTTGTAGTATCCTTTCAGTGAAGTTGTTTTTAATGGGAAAGTAAGGGAGCTAACTTAACCATGGCTGTCCTCTTTAATGTGAAGACTTTTTCTTTTTATGCTACATCTTTTCTGCTGGAATGGGGATTTCAACAAATGGCATTAACAAATAAAACCAAAGGTGAAACCATTTCCTGTGCAGTTTTTAAAGTTGTTCATTTCAGAAAAGCCATGAGTCATAACCGAGTCAGTTTTTAAAAGTTTTGTGGTCATAAAAAAATCCAACGTTTCTACCTTCAGTCTATTTGGACTATCTTGTATTATCTGAAAGCATATCCAGCATATTGGATCATTGTGTAAGTTAGGGCTTATTTTAAAAAAAATTTTAAAACACACATAGCCTCACACCGAACTCAGTCTCTACTTCATTATCCACAATGCTTTCTCCATCAGTTGTGATGCATTGGAAAATGCCTGAGTGTTGTGGCCTTTTATTTTCTGAACACAGAAGAAGCTGAACCAGCTTCCACTTTTACCCCCAAGTCAACACTGACTATTCCATATTTTGATATTGAAAGGGCTTTGGGTCTTCCAGATAACTTTTAGAGAATATTACAACAAAGAATAATGGTGAAATGCTAGTTGAACACTTTATTGCATAGAGGACATTACAATCAGAAGAATAGTGATTTTTTAAACATGAGTTTAAAGTTATCATCAATTCAGAGTGTTTGAGAGTGATCGTGAACATCCGTTTAGGTTGATAGTAGCTTTGTTCTGGAGTTTATGGAGGAAAGAAAGGGGAGTGAAGAAAACCACAGACAAGTAACTGAATTCTGTCTTGATGTCAGGATAGGATTCTCCTTTTAAACTGTGTGATTATGTGAGGTTTTGTGAACTTTCTTGTGCTATTTTATAGATTTGTTTGAAACAGATCTTCCAGTTTTCATTGTTCCATCTTGTGTATGTTTTTACTCAAAGTAAATGGATTAAAGACATAGTGAAGGTATGAAATAAAAACAGCTGCATGTGGATGTTTGACTAATGAATGTGTTACTGTTACCCTTTGCATGAAATGTGATGTTTTATGTTCACCTGTATTTTTTGTAGAGTTAATCTTTTCATGTTTCCTTGTTTGCTATAGTTTGCCATTCTGTTGTTGATGTATTTTCTTTTACCCAATGTGAGTGCTCAGTGAAAAGGTGTTATAAGCAATGCAAAACAGCTGTGTGTGACATTCTAGTTTGACAGGATAGAACTGGTAGCAAAATCTGTAAACATAGAATACAGGCAAAAGTATGAACAGATGCATTTGGGGGACTTGAAAAATGTGCATGGGGATCAAGATGGAAAGAACTGGGCTCATGAAAAATTAAATCTGTTTGGGGTTTTTGATGACATTTAATCCATTAGATCTATAGAGG
>JAUZNI010187579.1:0-12075 GCA_034780235.1 Concholepas concholepas | reverse complement strand
ATGAATATATATATATATATATATATATGAATATATATATATATATATAATATGAATCATATATATGTGTATATATATATATATCTATATATGATTCTGACTTTCAAATGCTCATTATGGCTTTGCTTCACCCGTTAATTCAGCGTTAAGAGCAAACATTACACAGACGTTGCTACATCTCTGCAAATCAACAACCTTATGGTGTTGATTCACTGAATATATATATAATATATATTTTTTAAACCCAAACAAACAAAACTTGTTGAAAACAAAAGCCTGTAACAGTTTACACACAAATTTGACAAGTAATTTCCAATCAGTGTTTTAAATGAAGCAAATAAGCCTCTCGAAATAGTTCCTGTGCTTTCTATGTGACACAGCATTTTCTCAAAATGTCTCTTTCTATCACACTTCTTGATTCAGGATCACATTGAAAATCCCCAAAGTTGGAATGTGGCTACCTTAATGGTGGGCAAAAACTGTTGCATACACACATTTCACCATTGGTGAACCGGGGAGCTCCTAGCCGAGGAATGAGAACCCCCCCCCCCCCCGCCCCACTTCAATTTGCCTAAATACTGCAATTAACAGAGCCACGGATACTTCTGTGCCTTCATAAGTGTACCCCTTTACACTAGGGAGATCAAAAAAAGGGGGGGGAAACTAAAAAAATATGTTTAAATGCGATTTTCCACACATCCAAATGATCGTACAAATTTTTTCATCAGTTTTTATGAAAAAGTGAGTTAAAGAACTGATGCTGTGCATGCATGCATGGTTGTGACCCTAAAATTCTTTTGTGAAAAAAATGATTATCGGCAAATTCAGTTCAACATTCTAATAAGTAATAGTACACAAAGTGTACAAAACTTCTCAGCTCTGATTTCAAAACAACACAGAGGACAGGCGTATTTCAAACACAAGAACTGAACTTCGGCCTCAAGCTGAAAGCATGATCGGCGTACAAAAATATGGTACAAACTATGCTGTATAGATTGTCGTCATAGAGACTAACAAAACAAAATGGCATTACTAGTCTTGCTCCTCCTATGAACATCTTAGACGTTGATTCTAATAACACAATCACTCAGTCATCGTCAAGGCAGATGACTTCAACACAGTCGTCGTCGTCCCCTCCAGCCTGAGGTGGGAACTGAGGTCCTTGAGGCGTTGTTGCCGCCGCTCCTCGACCATAACGAACAGGAGGCCCCCCGCCGTACGGCGCCCCTCGACCTCGGTAAAAGTTCTGCTGCCTGGGCACAGCATTGTACCTCTGAGCTCGAGGGGCCGCGGCATACGTCTGCGGGCGGACAAAACGCTGTCTGTTGGAGTTCACAAAATTCTGCTGCATTCGGTAATCGTAGCATGGCTGCCTAGTCCTGTAACCAGAATTGTAGGGAGTCTGAAAACGCGGGGGTGCCAAACCAGCGCCCCGAACCATGTTCACATACGGTGCTCGAGGCCGCTCCAGCCCCAGAGACGCTGCCAACTGTGTGTTGGACAGTTCCGCTGCACCATAGATGGCACCGATCTGAATTTGAGGACCGCTCTCCTCGGTCACCATCCCTACACTGGCCACAGCCTGCTGGGTGTCTGCGGTCACTGCTGCTGGCTGTGTGGACGGTGTGGACACAGACAGGCTGCTGGAGGCCAGCTCAAACATGCTGGCCAGCTCTGCAGCGCCGTACACAGCACTGATGCGCAGCTGGGAATCATTGTCTTCGCCAGCTGGGGTGGATGGCACATTGTGAACGCTTTCTGTCGTCGTCGTTCCCGGTGTTGGGGTTCCTGGCGTCAAGGTTCCAGGGGCTGGGGTTCCATGAGTGGGGGTCCCATGGGTGGGGGTTCCATGAGTGGGGGTTCCTGGCATCATTCCACCATGTGTGGGGGTTCCCGGCATCATTCCGCCATGTGTGGGGGTTCCCGGCATCATTCCGCCATGTGTGGGGGTTCCTGGCATCATTCCGCCATGTGTGGGGGTTCCTGGCATTCTGCCATGTGTGGGGGTTCCTGGAGTCATTGCTCCATGTATGGGGGTTCCTGGAGTCATTGCTCCAGGCGTAGGTGTTCCAGGAGTGGGGGTTCCAGGGGTGGGGGTTCCTGGAGTCTTGGAAGGGGAGGCGGAAGGGGTGCGGTTTGGGATGAGGTTAAACACACTCAGTTTCTGTCTGAGCACTTCAGGAGACTCTTCGTCGATCATGATCACCGACGATGGATCTGCCCCTTGACTGGCCTCCCCTGTGTGGCCAGGCTGCCCTGTGGTGGCGGCAACGGCAGCAGTGCTGATGTTCTGCACACTCCCACCACTGGGCGATGGAGCCATCGTCTGCATTGGGGCCGCAGACTGTACGCTGAATCCACACGCTACAGAACTGTTCGTATTTGGTAACTGAGAACTACACTGTGTATCAGAAACACTCGCCGGACTGTTTTGCACTTGTGGAGCGTTCACAGGAGTTGAAGGCAGGTTTTGAGCTTGTGAAGTGTTCACAGGCGGGTCGAGAGGATTGCTTTGCACCTGCATCGCAGTCAACGGCGTGTTTGAAACACAGATAGGATTGTTCTGCAACGGTGCTGAATTCAACTGCGGGTCAGAAATACTCCCAGGGTTGTTTTGCAACGGCACAGCGTTCAACTGCGTGTTAGGAACACTGACAGGAGGGTTGTTCTGTGTGTTTGATATGTTCCCGAGAACCGTAGCAGTTTGATTCTGATTGTTGGGCGTGATAGAAGGCGTGTGTGGGTTGCTGGACGTGAAGGCAGACTGGGGCTCTGCAACGCTCTGAGAGGGAGGGGCATGCACGGACATTGCCCCACCCTGGGTGGCTGTTTCTGCGGAAGACACCTGCACGGCACTCTGATTGTTTGGTGACATCTCAGCACTGTTTTGGGATTGTGCAGAAGTCTGTACAGGTGGGGTCTCTCCTGGACCCTGCTGGCTTGCAAGGGTCTGGGATACAGTTGGCGCGCTCTGCGTAGGAAGAGCGTTTTGTGGCACACACGCCTGAACACCGCCTTGTACATTGTAAGACATCTGTGACATGTTACTTGCAACTGTTCCTTGAACGTAGCCCGAGTTTGGCGACACACACTGGACACTACCCTGTGTGAATCCACCGCCTTGCGCACAGGGCACATTCTGAGGCACTGCTGTCTGATTATTTAGTTGTGATTGTGGAGGAGGTTGCGAAGGATTTACTGGATCAGTGCCTTGCACGTAAGGTGGCTGTTGTGATGATGATGTCTGCCCATTGCCTGGTGCACACGAATTTTGTGGTTGAGATGTCGGAACACTACCCTGCTGTACACATGTAAACATGTGCGGGGCTCCTGACTGTGGATTGCCTTGCTGCATGTAAGAAGGGTTTTGAGGCACCAAAGTTTGGACGTTGCCTTGAGCAGGTGAAGTGACTTGAGGCACAGACATCTGAGGGTTGCCCTGCATTTGAGAATTTTGTGGCAAACAAGTCGGAAGGTTGCCTGGCACAAACACAGAATTTGGCTGTGACGACATCTGGGCATTGCTTTGGACCTGTTGTGAATTTTGAGGTACAGACATCTGAGCGTTTCCTTGAACATTGGCAACATTTTGTGGCACAAATGATTGCATGTTGTTTGGAACATAGGAAGTATTTGGTAACCCGGAGCTCTGTTCGTTCCCGGACATGTACGGAAAATTTTGTGGCATAGATGACTGCATATTGCCTTGCATCTGTTGAGAATTTTGTGGCACAGGTGTCTGAATATTTCCCTGCATCTGTTGAGAATTTTGTGGCAAGGGTGACTGAATATTTCGCTGCATCTGTTGAGAATTTTGTGGCACGGGTGACTGAATATTTCCCTGCATCTGAGAATTTTGTGGCACAGGTGCCTGAATATTTCCCTGTGTCTGCTGAGAATTTTGTGCGAAGGGTGTCTGAACATTTCCCTGCATCTGCTGAGAATTTTGTGGCACATTTCCCTGCATCTGTTGAGAATTTTGTGGCACATTTCCCTGCATCTGTTGAGAATTTTGAGGCACAAATGTCTGAATATTTCCCTGCATCTGCTGAGAATTTTGTGGACCAGTTGTCTGAATGTTTCCCTGCATCTGTTGAGAATTTTGTGGACCAGTTGTCTGAATGTTTCCCTGCATCTGTTGAGAATTTTGTGGCACATTTCCCTGCATCTGTTGGGAATTTTGTGGCACAAATGTCTGAATATTTCCCTGCATCTGCTGAGAATTTGGTGGCACAGGTGTGTGAATGTTGCCTTGCATCTGTTGTGAATTTTGTGGCATTGGTACCTGGATGTTTCCCTGCATCTGCTGAGGATTTTGTGGCATGGGTGTCTGCAAATTGCCTGGTACAAAGGGAGAATTCTGTGGCATCGACATCTGAATGTTGCCTTGTAACTGAGGAGAATTCTGCCGCACAGATGCCTGCCCACTGCCAGCTGAATAAGGAAAATTTTGTGGCACAGATGCTTGCTGTACATTACTCTGTACATTGGAAAAATTCTGAGGTGCAGATGCTGGAATATTGCTTTGCGGATAAAAACCACTATTCGGCATAAACATCTGATCACCGCCTTGCACATGAGCAGAATTTTGCATCGCAGGCATCTGCGAGTTGTCTTGTAACTGGGGAGAATTCTGCGGCACAAATGTTTGAATATTTCCCTGTTTGTAGGTAGAATTCTGTGGCACAGAGAACTGATCGCTGCCTTGTGCATAGGCAGTGTTTTGTGGCACAAATGCTGGGACGTTTCCTTCTTTGTATGGAGAATTTTGTGGCACAGATGTCTGAACATGGCCCTGTTTATAGGGAGAATTTTGTGAAAAAGATAACTGACTGCTTCCTGGAACATTTTGCAGCATATGTGGCTGTAGATACAGAGAATTTTGAGGGTCCGACGTGGGAACATTAGCTGGCACATAACAGCTTTGAGGGACAGATGTCTGTGCATTGCCAGGCACATATAGAGAATTTTGTGGCACGGACATTTGTACACTTCCTTGTATGATGGAAGAGTTCTGCGGCATAGACACACTTCCCTGTGCAAAGTCAGAGCTTTGCTGCATAATTGCCTGGGCATTTTCTTGTGCACTGGCAACATTTTGAGGCAAAGGCGCCTGAACCCTGCCCTGTACGAAAGGAGAAATTTGTGGCAAAGGTGGCTGAACATTGCCTGGCATGAAAGTAGGATTTTGTGGCATGTTGCCTTGGGCAAAAGAATTTTGTGGCACATTTCCTTGAGCAAAAGAATTTTGTGGCACAGATGTCTGCACATTGCCTTGTGCATAAGAATTTGCAGGAAAAGATTGCTGAACATTGCCTGGCCCAAAAGTCGGGCTTTGTGGCACACAGGTTGGAACACTGCCTTGTCCATATGGAAAATTTTGCGGCACTGATGTCTGGACACTGCCTTGGGCAAAGGAAGAATTCTGTGGCACAGGAATCTGAGCATTGCCTTGCACAAAAAGAGAATTCTGAGGCACACATGTCTGAACATTGCCTTGGGCAAAAGTAGAAGTCTGAACATTGCCTTGGACAAAAGAATTCTGATGCAATGATGTTGGAACATTGCCTTGGGCAAAAGAATTCTGTGGCAAAGATGTTGGAACACTGCCTTGGGCATGTGCAAAATTTGGTGGTGGCACATATGCCTGAACATTGCCTTGCATAAATGAAGCATTCTGTGGCACACATGTCTGAACATTATATGGCAAATTTTGTGGCAAGGACGTTTGAACATAGCCTTGCATATGTGAAGAATTGGATGGCACAGACGTCTGAATGTTGCCAGGCACATAGGGAGAATTTTGTGGCAAGGATGTCTGGACATTTCCCTGCACCTGTGGAGAAATTTGCAGCAGGGGTGCCTGATGACTGTCTGGAACGACCTGAGAGTTCTGAGTCATGGATGTGTGAACGTTGCCCTGTACAAAAGGAGAGGTTTGTGACACTAATGTGTGAAGTGGTTGGGGGGCTGCTGGCCTCTGCTCAGAGCTAAGTACACCTGTGATGTTCTGTGCAGTGCCCTGTTCTACAACTACATTCTGAGTGTGTGACCCCTGGTCCACGCTTTGTCTTTGTACTCCATCAGAAGCTCCGAACATCCCTGGAGAATGAGGGACCAGTCCTGACTGAGATGGGATCGGCGTGACGGCGCTCCGCTGAGGAGGGGATGGTGCCTCAACAGAGGTTGCAGCACCGGGCACAACGGCAGGCTGTGCTATGCCCTGAATGCCTTGCATGGCACCGGTGCCCTGTGCACCACCAGTAGGTGAACTCAGACTCATGAGAGGCTCCTGCGGTGTGTTTTGTGGACTTCTGGAATGTGGGAGCAGCGGGGGAGCAAAGGTGGTAGGACGGGAAACAGTCTGAATGGCATCAGGGTTGGAGACACATGACACATGCTGCATGCTGGGTATGGTCTGCAGACCAGCAGTACTGTTCAGTGTTGGCGACAACGCTGCTGTGCCATGGATAGGCGTGGGCGATGGAGAAGTGAGGGGTAAACTGGCAGCGTTCACCTGAGGGAACGGGGGTGGTGAAACCGAAGTATTGCATGTCCTGGATGAATCTGTCGCCAACACGGGGCCCTGCACTGCAGACACACTCTGCACAGAGCTGGTACTTACCAGACACGTGTTCTCTTCTCCTGCAGTCACGGTTACCGAGTGTGTGTCTGAGGAACAACAGGCAAGTCCTTGACTGGTCAGCTCATTCTGACCGCTGACCGCCTGTCCAGTAGCTGCCCCTGCCTCATCGGAGGGGGCTGGCTGTGGACGAGGGGAGATAATGGGCGTGGGAACAGTCTGCACACAAGAGGGACTGGACATCACGGTCACACACTGCGCTGCACTCACCATAGTGGACAACGACAGTGTTGGGACACTGCTGCCGCACGGCACAAGGGGAACATTTGGCATGGTGATCTCGGTGGGTTGTGTGCCAGGAAATGTGTCCTGCACCAAAGCAGGTCTCTGGGTTTCAGGCACGCCTGGTATCCCTGAACTAGGTCGCAGATCAGCCAGTGCCTGCACCGTGGAAGTGCTGGACAAGCAGGGGCTGGACTGGGGTCCTGACGCTGAGGGAGCTTCGACCATCCCGCTTTGTGACACTCTGGCACTGTTCACATCCTGGGCAGTGCTGGGCGTAGCGGGCAATGCCTCAGCTCCAGAAACAGGCAGGGCTGGAAGGTCGGATCTCCGCTCACCACCCTGCAGATCTTTGTCAGATGTGGGTTCTGTATTCCGGGGTGTTGGTGGGATGGTAGCGGAGGTGGATGAATTGTCAGTGTTTACTGACGGGGACACAGAGGGCAGAGAGTGACTAGAGCTGTCCCCGGTGTGGGCATCAGCGGTGCTGACAGTCACCGTACACGTTGTTTCCACTGAAGTACTGGGGCAGATTAAGGCAGGCACTGTCGTTACGACTGAAGGTTCTTCCGCTTCATGCTGTACAGCTGCAGCCCCGCACACAGACGCCTCCTTCAGCTCACACGAAGAACTCTGACTCACTACGGTGGATAACTGCATTCCGTCAGATGACGTTGCCGGTCTCAAGTCTGCACAACTCTCTTGTTCTTCTGAGTCGGAAAGGTCGATCACTATTGAGGACGACGAAATGTTTGTGACCGAAATAATTTGCACATCTTCACTTTCTAACTGGGAATCGTCAGTCGCCAGTCTCCGTCTCTTCACAGGCTCGTCCTCTTCCTCTGAGGAGGACAAGACCGACTCCACGATCACTTCCTCACTGTCATCATTTCGTGACACAGACTGTTTGCGTTTACTCCTAGGACACGGTCGCCGATGTTTGGGTAGATCTTCGCGAACACCTGAGGAAGGGCAGGAAACACCAGAAATTCCCGATGGTCCGGGAACTGGAGCCCCGCTGTTTATATCCGACACAGGTTTTATTGGCAAGCCACTCTCTGTCATTTGCATTTTCTGAATTTCGTCATACAACTGTTCAGGCACATCCATCCGCATGATGGAAAGGTCGTTATCGATCGTCACTTCGCGATTTAAAATGGTCTTTTTTCGCAGCGTCCTCAGTCTAACCTCTTTCTCGTCCAGTCTGCTGAGCCGAACTAAACACTTTTTGATCTGATGCCTCTCCATCAGGGAGGGGCTGGGCTTCGACTCTTCAGGTCTGTGCATCCTCCACACACGCCACCGTCGTTTGGCCAGATTGAATTTGTAGGTGTAGCTGTAGTCTATGACCATGTTCTTCCGACGTTTGAACTTGACAGGATAGGGCTCTTTCTGGCGCAGTCTTAAGCGCAACTCATCGTCGTCTGGAATGCTGATGCAGTAGTGTTCAATATCAGCCACAGGCGGCTTCACCAGGTCGGCTTTGGTGAACTTCTTCACGCGCTGACCTAAAGGCGACGACAGAGCGATGCACAGGAGGGAACCCCGTATGGAGGATCTTTTCCCTGATTGTTCAGGCATTCCCGAATCTGAGCCGTTGTCGCTGTCTTCACCGTTACACACCCCCAGACCGTAGTTCAGGGCTTTCTTGGCTCTCGGGGAGTCAGAGGTCTCCCGCTTGATGGAGGAGATGAGGGAGCGTGTGTTGGGGGAGAGGCGTGGGAAAACGGGCATGGAGCACTCCACACTCACGATCTGACACTCTAGGTCCAGCTCCACTTCCTGTTTGACAAACACCATACTGTGTGCCTTCACCAAGTCACAGTTCTTCAGAAACTCCTCCTGACTCATATGTTTCGAAGGATCCTTCACGAAAGCCAGAGACTGTGCCGGCCGCTCGACTGAAGCTGATTTCTTTCCTTCCGCACAGCACGGACCTCCATCCTCAACATTTTTCTCCGTCTTTATGCATAGCGTTTCTTGTGCCTTGATCTCGCTGACGGATTTCTCGGTCTTGATGGTGAGCGTGCCACTGCACCCCGCCATGGCGGCCCAATTCTGGGCAGCTTCTGTCACCACGTTGGACTGGCAAGTCTGTTCATCCCCTTCCATACACGTGCACTTTCGTGGGCGAAGATTGTAACCCCTTTTGCTAGCCAATGACCTTTTCTGTAGCTTAGCTCGACTCTCTGTACTCTTGTCAGATTCTGCCCCGGCACTGGAGAGGTCAGGAGAGGGGGTGTTGTGACGTGGAAGCGAATTCCTTAACTGACGAGCACCCCTGGTTCTGAGAACACGTAGGTGCTGAGCAGTGGACACAGGCTTTTTGGAGGCCTCTCCTCCTACATTGATGCTCTCGTCGTCTCTCTTGGGCAGCTTCAGGGAGTTCAGCAGGCAGATGTTTTGGTCGCAGGTACAGTTCCCTTGGCTCATGTCCCAGGTTTGGTCTGCAACACACACAACACACAGGTTGAAAGGGAACTCTTTGCTGCTGTGATAGTTTTCGCTACCTCTGAACCTCTTCCTGCAATGATAATTTTTACGGTCTCTAAATTCCTTCTTGGAATCTCTCCAGCCAGTCTAAATAAAAAAACAAACAAAAACAGCGCCCCCCCAAAATGGAATGTAACAGGAAATTGTACGATTTTTGTTCAGTTTGTAGGGTCTCAGTCTTCTACTGAGCTCAAACCATACTCAGATTTCATCAGCAGTGAGCCAGAGCATGAAAAACCCCCACAGGAATAGTATACCTACATCATAGGATACCCCTAAAGGGGACTGAACCTGCTTCTCCTGGCTATTAACACTCTGAGCTAACCACTATGCCAAGGCAGCTGCTAGCAGCCTGGAGCTAATACACAGCAGACATCCAGAGTCCTGCACGTGGTGAACACAGTGAGCATCTCACTGATCCAGGCCCCATACTTTCTTTCTCCAGCACGGGATGATAGTTACAACTTACATTCCAACTTCAGGGGATTTCCAACAAAAAAGAAGAAGAAAAAATATGCTTCAGAGGATTTCTCTCTCCTGGGGAATACAGGTTGTTGTACTAAGTGCTTTCCACAGATGAAGACAATCTCAACATAACATTTCAAAGTGCGACAACATTTTAATGCAGGCCTTGGCACTTTGCTATGTCAATAACTGACATAGCTTTTGGCCTGGGCCAGCGTGGTAGGGTGATAATCACCAACAAAAAAATGCTACTTACTGAATCACACCGCTCATAAGTACTGTATGTACCAGAAACCTTTGATCTTAAGACAAAGAGAAATTCCTGTCATGATGATGATAGAATTCCCATAAAGGAGCACTTTTAGGCAATCGGAAATATGACAGCAACAGCTCTCATGGGGCACTGAAATTCAATGGTTGTCTTGAAATCAGTAAGCGGAATAATGGCACAAAGCACAACTTACGGGGCCCTGTAAAAAACATGGCAAAAAATGCTTACTTACCTCGCAAATGATACTCTAGGTTTTCAGTTCCGCATTCACCTGATGAAGATGTCGATGAGTCTGTCTGAAACATTCACACACAAAAATAAATTAAAACTCGATTTTTACATTTGACATTCTTCCTTCCACTTTTGAATCACTGCACCCTCTCCTTTTTCCATATACTAACTTTTATGAGAATAAAATGAGGACAGATATCAATCATCAATGGCTTGCAATATTTAGTAAGAACACACACACACACATACACACACACTCTCTCTCTCTCTCTCTCTCACACACACACACAACTCTCGTATAGAAAATATTTACTTCTCAAAAATACTTTGCACGCCCAGTTGCATATTATCAACCCTGAGTCAAACATGCTTTAATTTAAGCAGTGAGTCATGACACTGATGATTTGAGCAGGTCTGCCCACTATTCATGTTGCACGATAGACATAAAACATTGCATCCCTAAAGTTGGAATGCGGCTACCTTAATGGTGGAGAAAAATGGTCACATACACAAATATCTCACCATTGCTAAACCTTGGAGCTCTAGCCGAGGAATAATAAGAAAAAAATGCACGATACTCGTTCTGAGAACTAACTATCAACCTTGAAGCAGAATGCGCCAGTAGTTGCATTGTTCTTATACTGACAGACGCTGCCACCAAGTGGTAAAGACCGTTTGACTTCAATCCTGTGGGTCCATGAAGTCATGGGTTTGAATCTTGGGGGCGGCGTCTTGTGAATTAAGGGTGCGTTCACACGTGGGACCTCAGTTTATAGTGTCATCTGAAGGACTTTCAGGTGAGTGGAGTTGGCAATGATGTTAATTCAAAGGGGAAAAATCCCCTTGAACGGGCGCCTCAGTGGTGGCTTGAACCCGGGCCATCAGATCATGAACACAATGCTCTAACCACTAGGCTATCCAACCCCCCCACAACCTTATAATTTATTGACCACATAACATATTAAAATAAACCTTTAACTCAAACATACCAACTAGAACAGCACCTCCAAATTCAAACATACAAAATGCAAAGCATCTCTTAAATCTAACATCCGACAGACACTATAGCTGAGTGGCTATGGCCATTTGACTTCAATCCCATGGGTCCATCAAATTGTGGGTTAAAATCTCGGCGGCAGCATCTGGTGAATTAAGGGTGGGGATTTTTATGATCTTCCTGGTCAACTTCAAGAGCAGACCTGCCAGTGCTTTAATTCCCTTCATGTATATTTATAGATATAATGATATATATACACAGGCAGAAGATCAAATAGGCATGTTAAACATCCCGTAATTCATGTCAGTGTTCAGTGGGTTACGAAAACACGAACATACTCAGCATGCAACCTGAACTGAAATGAGCTGCTCTAGTCAGAATGTGCCGGCTGAGGCCAGCGGGCAGACCGCCTGCAAAATTATAAGCACAGAAGAATACCAGGCACTATGCACCCCAGCCTGGAAAGGGAACCGGAGGAGAAAAGAGAGAGAGAAAAAAAAAGATTTAACATCCCAACTTGCAAACTTACACAGTTATAAATATCCAGGTTGACACTACACAGCTAAGAGTTCTAACCCAAAGCCACCAATTGGCAATGTTTGAATTTAAAACACCAGCCGGGCCACAAGGAATTACATTTTTTAAAAAAATCATACCAAGTTAGGTAATTTCTATTTCATAAAAAAAAATGTCATTGATGCACGAAACAGGATATTCTCTGCCAAAAAACCCAAACAAACCAACAACCCCCCC
>JAUZNI010186468.1:0-12088 GCA_034780235.1 Concholepas concholepas | reverse complement strand
AGCCTCAAACTCATGGTCTGAGGGTAACTGAGGGTGGTGCAGGTTCAAACCTACACTTAGGAAACTTTTCTCCTGGAGTTTACATTGGTGTTGACTCCATTACCAACCTTCAGAGTCCTTCAGCTGCCTCTATAAACTGGAGTCCTTTGTATGAACGCATACAAAACAGCATACATACACACACTTATCCACCTTCAGTGAGAAAGAAAGGCCATCTATGGTCAATGGCATGGATGAAACGAACATACCCAGCATGCACCCTGCTACCTGAAGAAGGATGGGCTTAGCCAGGTCAACTTTCCCAAAACTTGCTGCCTGAAAAATTTTGAGCAATGGCGCCAGTGACTCCTCAAGGAGTTCTGGAAGAAGTCATGTCCGTCAAGAAAAGTCACTTTTACCATTGTGTCATAAGACAACACTTTCTGTAGGACAGTGACACATCGCTCTGCTAAATGTTGCTCAGCTGACA
Source organism: Concholepas concholepas (assembly GCA_034780235.1). Classification (NCBI taxonomy): domain Eukaryota; kingdom Metazoa; phylum Mollusca; class Gastropoda; order Neogastropoda; family Muricidae; genus Concholepas; species Concholepas concholepas. The sequence goes on along the minus strand of JAUZNI010186468.1, from coordinate 11,619 downwards.
TTGTGACTGTAAAAGTTCCTGGGATAGATTGGTCTGTCCTTTTGTTTTAACCTTTTCCCTACGGGTAACCCGCTAACCCTTCCCAAGGTATCACCCACTACTGGGGTACAGAAGCATACAAATGTGTACAGTCAGGGAAAGAGGGGTTCTTTCCCTTAACGTAGGGATAGTGTTAATCAACTTGCAAAAGAACCTGTAGCATTGCAAAAAACCAAAAAAAACCTGCATCTATTTTTGCATCATTATGTACATACACAGACTACACTCATTCACAAACACACATGTATATTCTTTCAGACACACACACACACCTCTCCTACCATTTTCTTACTATTTAATGCCTCCACTTCTCTTGACGTTCCCACAGGTCATTATATAGAAAAAACAAAAAACTCGGTAATTTTTCACACAGGAGAAGGAGAAGCAGCACAAGAAGACGGGCTGCAACAATGCCGAGGTGCTGGCTGTTCTGGGCCATGAGCTGGGCCACTGGTACCTCAGTCACACCCTGAAGAACCTGGTTATATCTCAGGTCAGTGCTGTGTTGCATGTGTGTGTGTGTGTTCAAGGTAGTCTTGTCTTCTTCATGACATGTTGATCATGTGTGTGTTTACTATTTAGTATGATTTTTTGTGTGTTTAAGCCCTTTTCTAGTTTTTATATCAAGACTTAAATTAAGGTGCCATAATTTTGTTTACATGCTGAGTTAACATACAGATATATATACATATCAAACTCTTTCTGTTCCCTTATATTGAATAATTTGCCTCTTTTCAACATTCTTTTCCTCCAGTGTATATATATTGCTTTATACATAATCAACAGGTTCCTTATAGTTTTGCATTTCTATATATACAATGATGGTTTGTTTTTTATTTGTGGAATAATGTTTGCAGGTAAACACATTCCTGTGTTTCTTGGTGTTTGCACTGCTGTTGAACAAAACGGTGTTGTATGAGGCTTTTGGCTTCCACACTCAGCCTACGTTGATTGGCCTCTTCATCATCTTCCAATTTGTCTTCGCCCCGTACAACGAGGTAACTGACCATTTCAGGCTTTACATGTGTGGCTTAGTCTCGGAATTGAAAATAAAACTGGTCATTTCCAGGACAAAACATGAAACTTTTGTAGCTTTTTTTTTTGGGGGGGGGGTTATTTGTTTGTTTTTTGGTCCATACTGCCATGACAGTCCAGTGTATTCAACAAAAAAACAGTGGGTGAAGACATGGAATTAGTTGCGTAAATGTAGCACTAGCTTTCTTTTTTTTTTTCCTTATGAAGTGAGACACTTGTTGAAGTTTAAACAAAAGTCTGTCTTCATTTTCTATATGTGAGCTGCTGGAAGTTGATAAAGACGCAAACCAGATTCAGAGAGTGATAGAATTGTGCAGTTTAAAAGATTACCTCACAACGGTTGAATATATGACTAAATGAGGAGTTATGTGTTTCAATGTGGGATTGATACATATTTTGAATGCGCCTGGTTTAAGTCGCAAAGTTTTGGTGGACAGTTGTACTCATGTATTTGTGTGATGTCGTTTCCCACAGCTGCTGTCATTCATGATGACAGTCCTCAGCCGCCGCTTTGAATTCCAAGCAGACACCTTTGCCACGAACCTGCACTTTGCCGACAAGCTGAAGTCTGCCCTGATCAAGCTGAACCGCGACAACCTGGGCTTTCCGCTGACAGACTGGCTCTTCTCCGCCTGGCATTACTCCCACCCCCCTCTCTTGGAGCGTCTCAAGGCGCTGGAGAAAGCAGAATGATGTCGGACGACGGGTCTACCTGTTGCCAAGCCATTTGTCTTGTGTGCCACTGAAAATTTTAAGCTTTGGTTCAACTGACTGGAAGTGCTGTTTTTGAGAGATGCTTTTCTCTGTTTGTGTCAAACTCTTCACGACTGTTTATGTATGAGCTGTTAGTTTTGTTTTTTGGTTTGTTTTCTTATTGTGTCTCTTATTATTTATTATGGGTTTGATTCAAAGGGATTTGAATGTTGATGTGAAGCAGTCAGTTTTACGCACCAGATATTTTCTCTTTGAGAAAAAATGAGTAGAAAGAATGGGAAGGAAAGGTGTAAGTGCACGCTATTACAAGTGAGTGTAATTGTAGTGATTTTAACGGCTTGTGGGTTACTTTTGATTTGTGAAGTATTCATTTACAGGGAAAATGCCGAGTATGTGACCAATACAAGAAAATGTGACTTACATTTTACCAAAGTGCATGTTTTAAAAAATTGTTTGCTCATGCACAAAACTTCTGCATCTGCACAATTTCATTGAATATCTTTTAACAGTTGATAATGCAGGTTTTAAGTGAGGGTGATTGATTGTCAAAAGATCTCTGAACTGTTTAGTTTCAAGTTGGATACGTACATCGTTATCATGACACACTCATGTAAGGATGCAATGTTGGATGTGTTGCTGCGGTCTTCTGACTGATATATCAGGTCTGATTTACTGCAGCTGTGATGTTAATTGTAACTGCTTTTTCTGTATATTGATTCACATTCTAACTTATGGGTTTTTTTCAAAATTCTTTAATTGGCATTTCAAGAAAAAAAAGAACCAGTTGGATTCAAGTGCAAGTATTTCACATTTTCATTAATAGTATTGCTTTTTATGCCAAGTAAACCACAGACATCATTTCTTGGCAAAAACCAGCAATACTTCACGCATTGCTTCATTGTTACTTATTCCTGTGTTTTATGTCGCCCTCATATGTTCAGCTTTTTTTTTTTTTAGCAGCTTGTATCTTGTATAAATGTGTGTGTGTATGCATAATTTTCTCGACACAATTTTCATGCTGCTGGATATTTTTTGGGTGTAATATAGCTAAAACCTTTTTGATCCGTCATCCTTTCTCAGATGATTGCTTCTTTTAATGTTTACAAATAGCATTTGTTGATGATATTAATTGAATAATTACTACTGAATCGTTAACATTTTTAGCTCCAGTCTTGATCTTACTCAATCACTCAGATGATTCACAAATATACGACATAGGTATAAGGTTGTGAAAAGACTATTACTATAAAAGATCACTGTATCCCCAATGTCAGAATGCGGCTACCTAAATGGTGGTTAAGAATGGTTGCATACGCAAAATCTCATGATTGGTGAACCTAGGAGCTTTAGCCAAGGCACAAAAAACAAACCCAAAAAACCACAGAGAGATAGCTGTAGAGTGTGAAAATGAACTGGCATTGTGCCAGATTTTTAGAGTACATTTGATGATAGCCAGCCAAGCAGCGTGTCTTCTACAAAACATTTTAATCCCAGGTGCAAACGGATTTTATATAAAACACACAAAAACAGAAGAGGAAGATGGCTAGTGCATTTTACTATCTCTTTAAATGTCCATATTTTTTGTGCTGAAAATACGCGTCAGTTTGTGTGAGTTTTAATGTGAATGAATTTGAATATTGCATGTAAGATGTTGAAAAGAAAGATGTCTGATGGAAAAGACATCAGGAGCAATGAATAAACACAAACACTTTAGTGCAGTTTATAAGAAGGAAGGGGGGGGGGGGCTAAAAAAAATTATGGTATTTAAGCACTTTTCTGCTTCAGACTAAAGCCTTCGTCACACGTGTGTAATCAAAAGAGAAATTTGAAATAATTTGGTACTTATATTTGGATACTTACAAATCGTCAGTTCAAACTCAATAGTGTGGCAGAACAAAATAACTATAAAAGTTGTTTGCACATCAACTGAATTTCTATTTGTTTTTCTTCTGGTGTGGGAGTTGAAATAGCTGTTCAGTATGTATTGTCATGTGGCATGGGATGAGTTTTTGGATGAATCTTTACCTTATTTGATCTGGTTGGGGTTTCTGATTTTGTTGCAGTTTTTTAGTATGTGTGTGTGTGCATGCATGTGTGTGTGTGCATGCATGTGTGTGTGTGTGTGCATGCATGTGTGTGTGTGTGTGTGTGTTTTCCTTTGGGGGGGGTTTGTAATCAAAATAGAAATATGGACTCTGTTCCTGACTAGACTCAGTTAAAACCTACAAACACCAAACACATTTTTTTTCTTTCAGTTACTATTTTATTCACAGTGTTATTGGAACACTTGACTGATTAAGTAGTAAACACACAGTTGAACTTTGCTTGCTTGTGTCAGGAGAAAAGTATGTCATTAAAATGCGTGGATTGGGAGAGAGATCTTTGGAAATGCTCGTGCATCCAACTTGTACATGTTTGTATGATGTTTTATGAATAAATAAAAAAAAAGAAAGCTTCGAGCTTGTGTTCATGGTCATTTTCATTTGTGATGTTTACTTTGTCTCTGAACTCCTGCTGCTTTTGTGGATCTATTCCCATGTTTTGTTTGGGTGTTAACTAACAATACATGTAATTAACAAAACAGCTTTTAAGGACCTCCACTCTAGTAACATGACTACTCCCTTTCCCACTCTCCTTGTAGAATGGTGATTGGTAAAACTCTCCTCCCTGAAGTCTATTCACAATATATATTCACCAACAGTGAAGACTTTTAACCTTCGCTGTACCTTCTGGGGTAAAATGTACCCAGATATTCATGTAAAAAATTCCCAAGTCAAAAATTGTTCTGAGTTACACTTACAGGCAAAACATTTTATGAATATGTCACCTTTTTTTTCCCCTGCACACACTCAGCAAAAAAATTTGTGTATGAAAGAAAAAGTTTTAATTGTGTAATGACATCATGTCTATGCGTGGCATATTGACTAGGAGACAACTTTATCCGTATTTGTAAATTTATCCATGCTGATGTCTAGGAATGCCCATGGTAAATTTGTGTCAAAAGGGGTGGTTTTGTTTTCATCCTGTCACAGAAATGCCTATGGCGATTTTTATTTTACCAGGCTGAGAAATCTGCTGCGACTGTAAGAGGCATACAGAACAATTTAAATAGGGTGGGTTTTTTTCGTCTGGTTTTTTTTGGTCCCCAAGTGGTTTGGCAGTAACAACCTCAGAGGGCTCATGAGAGAGCAAAAATTGAACAAAGTCCAACAAATAACATAAAATAAATATCCTTTTTGCAGTAATAGTTGAGACAGCAAAAATAAGATACAAATAATGAAATAAAAGGACATATACTTCTGATTCTATAATGGTGATTATTTTGTTGCTGATAACTTCATCATAGCTCAACTTCACTGCTACACTTCACAGCCTAATCTTTTACTTTCTTTGCCTTCGAGTTTTCTCCTTGCCTTCCAGATGAGGTTCATGCACTAGTCTCTTGCATTCACTGAGAGCTTTTCTCTACACCTGGCAGCTATGGATAGCCGTTTCTTTTCACACACATTTTACACAGATCTACACACTCAAAAAAGACACAAAATTCCAACTTTATTTCAAAGGCATTTATAACAACCAATACAAAAAAACTGTCTGCGATTCATACAGTCACAAAACGTCAAAACGATGGCACGGTGCGACACAGCAAAACACCCAGTATACAGGCAAGTACGGTCCAATCGTCTGCCATCATCTCAGCAGTGAACACAATGTGAATGACGCACGCACAATCACCGGCAGTCTGTCACCAACATGCACTCTTCGCAGATCTTCATTTGATGAACACAAAATGTCATGAAAACAGGATTCAAGAAATGTAAGTTGGGTGTTCAACTACATGTATAAAGTGTCCTGTACCTCGTGTAGTTCCACGATGTCTCGCAGCCGCTGCTCTGCATCAGGGTTTTTCTGCACAGAAAATATTCAGGCATGATAAGCAAGATATCATAGCACTTTGAAAAACAACAATTCAGGAAAAAGGTAACCAACATTTTTTTTAAAACAGAACAAACAAGCACCAAATAAAAAAGCTAATGTTGTGCATTCCCCAGCTTAACATTCTGGGGGTCACCCAGAATGTGCACTCTGATTCACTCATCCCACCTGGGAATCACTGTGAGATTGAGACTGCACACTGAATGAGAAGTTTGCATATATGACTGTTTTCAAGTACCTCACCATATAGGCAGCCATACTCCGACTTCAAAGGATAAAAAGCTAATGGGCAAGACAGCACTTTGAACTGGAAGCTGGAAGCAAATCAGCGATCTAAGATACATAACAGAGGCTACGCTTCACATTCACACCCTCGGATCTCTCCACTACCCCATGCCTCACTATGTGGTTAACTGGCCTTCAAGGAATTTCTCTTTGCAACTGAGTTGGGACAATTTCCAGAAAGCAGTACACGTGTATTTTTAGTGAACATAACAGCCAAGTAATTAAAACGAATTAAAATGTCATGCTTTTTTTCCCTCCTGTCCTTCTTGCATTCATAGTGCACACCACACTGTCTATCATAAGCTTGCCTGATCCAGTTGTTTGGTGTGTTGTTGTTTTTATAGCACTTTAGGCTGTCCAACAAGTGGTGTAGATTTTCACCCACTATTCTTGCTCTACTTCACATGCAGTACCTTGCTCAGGGGACTGGATGTAAAAAGCACATGAGCTTTATTCATTATCCTTGAAATAAAAGAATTGGATTTGATTTGATTCAAGCTCACTGTAAATGAGCAGTACAATGATACTCTACCGCTATGAGTGCTTCCTAAGCCATATTTTCTTCATAATACTAAAACAAGAGCAGTGGTGTTATTTTCAAATAGGTCTTATTTTTTTAGACATGTAAGCTGAAACTACTGCAATAACGTACAAGTCAAAAGCAGCGTTTGCCATTTATCAGACTGCCAGAGACTGATTCCACGCAAAAACTACTCAAAATCTCTGCTAGCTGGAAATTGTCCCAACTCAGTTGCATGTTGAAAATGCCAGACATCCTGCATTTTCTCACTTAATTTTATAAGCACACAACAAAAACAAACAGAAATCTTTTTTTTTAATCTCTTACACATGTACACACACACATACACACACACACACACACACACACACACACACACACACAATCTTAGATAGAAGGCTTGAACGATTAAGAAAAAAAAAAAGTATATAGATAGCTTATTCCATGTACCATCTGGAAAACAAAAACTATCAAAACCGTGACCCAAAGCGCTTAAAAAATGCCAACCAACTCTTACTTACGTGTATAATATCTTTCACTGGAGTGGAATCTAAAACTGGCAAGAAGGCTTTTACAGTGGGCAGGTCCACTAATCTCCTGGCCTTGGTGTAACACTGGTACAGCACCGCCTTCATGGAATGCACCTGGCAGTAGGTCATCACTGTAAACAACAATAAACAAAAATAAATCCTTAACTATAGCAGCTTTTCAGATCTGTCAATTCTAACTCTCCCTTTCCATTGCAGTACACAAGCAGAAAGGTTATTCATTCTTTTTTTCTTTTATTTCGAGGATAATGGAGTAAGCACTCTTGTGCTTTTTTTTACATCCAGTCCCCGTGTGTATGCAGTTGTGTAAGTTTAAACCACTAAAATCATTGTGATACCACTCTACTGAATAAAAATCAGACAAGTTTCTGCAACAGTAAAAACGAATAAATACATTTATAAATAAATAAAACAAATGAATAAATAATAAAAACCACTTTCATACAAGGCATGGGTAAAATTTCTTCTTTTTTTTCGTTTACAGAAACCTACCACCACAAAGACAAAACAAAAAAAGAAAACAACATTACAACAGAAAACTATTCCTATATGGACAGGAATAAAACTGAAATTAATGTACTTCCCTCCTTTTTTTAAATGAAAGATCTAGTGACAGACAAGTCTGTTGAAACAACAAACTTCTTCTTCCTTCTTCTTCGTCGAACGCTCAGAAACAATATACTGCCCATGCATCTTCCTCCTCTTTTCCTTTCTTGCTCTTCTGCTGGAACTCCAAGGTTCACCGCTGATGAGATTTTTGTGTGTTTGACCTTTTTTTTTCCCCATCATTAGAGTCAAGGGATGTTCTCTAAAGATGACACAACTGTGCATGTGTTCATATTTTCTCATCCGCTCCTCCCAGCACTTGACAGCGTAGTCATTCTTCAAAAGGTGGAATGGGAATTAAATTGCCAACAGGATTGTCTGTGCTTGTGTTCATGCATACAACCATGGTTTCTTCTTCTTCACTGAATACTGCCACTGCATCTGACTTTGGTGTGGGAGAGAACTGTTATCTTTTAAGTCTTTCTGGAAAGAAAGGTAGGAGGATGGACCAAGAAGGCAGAAAATAGACAAGAAGGAGGTGACAGAAAGAAAAGGAACAAGGAAGAAACAAAGAGCGGGATAGAAAAGAGGGAATTCCAAGCACAGAATTTCCAAAAGAAGGGGATGCTATTTATAAGGACAGGCCCCCAGCATCCCCACGGGGGAAACCATGGTTTGAAGAATCACCCAAAGAACCAGAAAGGGAATGAAGTCAGCACCATTATTGGCTCCAAATAGGTCTGATGGCCTCAAGTAAGATTCAAACCCAGACCTCGCTACCCACTTGGCAAACCAGGGGCCCCGCCCCGCTCACTGATCTACCCTTACCTTGCGCTGCCAGTCCAGGAATCAGGTTGGGCTGTTCCAGAACAGGACACAAGGGGGTGCCGGCAAATTTGTTTGTCTTCAACCCTCGTAACAACGGGACTGGCAGGTCAGAGGTCGGAACTTCACTGGTGAAATGAGTGGTTGGCAAAGTGTTCAGTACCACCACATAGGCATCCGAAGCATCAAGCCCTGAAAACAACTTAAAAAAAAAAAAAAAGAATTGACTACATCAACATACATAAGAATAATCTCTGGGCAAAAAACAAAAAAAAGTGTGGGAATACCTAAGACATTTTATGATGCAGTTACAAAAATGTGTGATGACTGATTTACACTCAAAAAGACAAAAGAAAGGTGAGATAGCCATTTTAGTTCATTTGAATTCTTCATATCCACAAGTTTTTAAACAAAACCTGTTTGGGGGGGAGGGGAGGGGAAGGGGGGGTTGCAACAGCATCTGAAGAAAAAAACTGATGGTCATAACCTGAAGTATGAAACCGGACATGTAATTATAATTCATATCTTAATATTCATTTTCTAACTCTCAAGTTTAAAAAAACAAACAAACAAAAAAACACACCTTCCCTCACCCTACCCAATGCTTCAAAAGAATCTTAAATCTTAAAAATATTTGATAAAACGAATCTAACATCACACACATGTCCTACTCCATGAGGAGTGACTCAGGTACTGTATTGAACTGTTCAGGCAATGTGTCAACGGAGAGTTGAACCTGACACAGCCCATCCTTCTCAAGGAATCAGAGTGCATGGTGGTTATGTTCATCTCATCCTTCCCACAGACCATAGCCAGTCTATCCTTCTACAAAAAGCACATGGGGTTTTAACCTGTGTGCAAAATGTGCTGCAAGCTTTCACACTCTGGACTTCAGTTTAAGTCTCATCCAAAGGACTTTCCAGAGAATACAGCCAAAGCTAGTGTTAACACTGGGAAGGAAAGTCTCTCGAACAGACAACTCAATGAAGACATAAACCCACACTCTCAAATTCAGTCAGAACAAGATTATGCTCTAATCACTAGGCTACTCTACCCCTAAACATTATCATAATAAAGTTTACTACTTATGACACTTAAATCCAGCCTGAAGACATATCTATTTCAAAGCTAAGATTTTCTCCTCCTGTTTCATCTCATAGCTGTCCCTGCTTTCAACAGCCGAAATCTCCATCACCCTGCCAAAGTGTATAACCCTTGTGTGTGTGTGTGTGTGTGTGTGTGTGTGTGTGTACATTTGCGCTTGATTTGTTTTTACAAGATATAGCGCTATATAAATTCCATATATTATTATCATTATTAATACTATTAACAGAACATTTGGTTTGATGCAATGCGACTCATTTCGTGGTGGAAGGTCACATACAACTCTTTCATTATACATTCACTGTAAAACTTCATTAAGTCGATATTAGTGAATGCACACAAAAAACAACTAGGAAGCGGCTTAACAGCATTATAAATTTTGTCAGGGTTTTTCTTTCTTAGCCTGCCAGATTTCGCAAGACTGTTTTGAATGTCTGAGTGTAATTTTGGATCAATGAATGAATGAATGAGTGAAGTAGAAGCCGGCAGTTGTGCATCATCCTCTTCATGGATACTTAATTATATAACTAGCCAACACTTCGGGGGTTTGTTTGTTTGTTTTCTTTTTCTCCGTCTAGGCAGGTCTGATTCATTAAGTTGATGGCTGGTTAAGCATCATTGCGAAAACCAGAAATACTGGATTTAAATTTGGATAAAAGCAGGATTTTCCGCCTACCCTCCCCCCTCTTTTGGCCTCCTCACCCCATCCACTCGACTATGACACGTGATCAGGTGCTACACTTTTGAATAAGGCAAAACGCTACTGTCCTGTGTGAAAAATAAGATTAATCTGTGTAACAGACTCCACAGCAACAAGAGCGAAAAAAATGTTTGTTATTGTACAAAAAAAACATAGTCCTTGCACACACACACACACACAAAATGGACAGAAAAATTCCTTTTAAATGGTACGGATGCATTGCATGGACGTGACCTAGCCAAAAACAGCATTTGTAATCTCACACAAACATCTGCTGTGACATTACAAGCCGCAAGTCTTCATTCATTGACACACTGTTAACACTGTAAATGGAAGGATGCATAACATGTACACAGATCTGTCCCCTAAGTTGAGAGGTAATGGTCACATACCCAAGTTCTCACCATTGATGCATTTAGAAGCTCTTACGGAGGAAGGAAAACAAAATAGATATGATATATATATAGATCTGCTGCAGTATGAAAGGTAGATAATTACACAATCATGTTCAGGATTCAAATGAAGGCTAAAGGGGCGGGATAGCCTAGTCGTTAGATCGTTGCGTTTGTAATCTGATGGCCTGGGATCGAGTCACAACCGTTCAAGGCAATTTTTTCCTCTGGAGTTAACATCAGTACTGATTCCACTCCCCCGAAAGTCTTTTTGATGAAAAACTATAAATCGAGGCCTTGTGTGCAAACGCACGCAAAACACCTTGCGCACATGTTAAAACATGTTCCGCCTTTTGGAAGAGCAGGCCATTATGTGTCCTAAAGGAACGGATGACAACATTTAACAAGCGCATGCACACTTGTTTCGGGTTTCAATCATCATCCCCGAAGTCAGAATGCAGCTACCTTATTAATGGTGGGGTTAAAGTGGTCGCACACGCAAAATCTGACCATCAGTACAAAGCTCATAGCCTCTAGCTCAGGAAGCAAGAACCCAATAAAACAACAAACAGAAACAAAATGAAAACGAGCCTAAAAAGCACTCACCAGGGAAGTAGGTGATGAAGAAAGCGGAGAACCCTACCAGGTCTCTGTAGACCTTTTCAGCCGTCAGGCAGAAGTTGGAGATGAGCACCAGCAGATCTGCCAGAGCCAAGGAGAAGAGGCACAGGTTGATGCGATCTTTCAGCCCCTGGGCCTTGAAGACTGCGGCACTCAGGATGTTGCCGGGCACCCCCAGAGCAAAGAGCACCGGCAGGACTATGGTGCCGATAAAGATGGTGGACACCCCAAAATCTGTCTGAATCAAGTTTAGATAATTATGGGTTGAAGTTAAACACTTTATGATTTCAGAAAAAAGAAGAGGAGGATGAGGAGGATGAGGACGAGGAGGAGGAGAAGGAGGAGGAAGAGGAG
>JAUZNI010185359.1:0-12098 GCA_034780235.1 Concholepas concholepas | reverse complement strand
ACAACAAAAATGTTTTAAAATCTTTTGCTATTAAAAGTTTCGTTTTTTTTAAAAACTGTAGACAGATTCTTAAAAAGTTGTTCCTTTTATATATGACCACAACTTCGCCTTGATAAAAACTACAGACAGATGGACAGGGTTTTTTTTTTAACTGGGCTGAGTTACAGGGCAGGCAAATACCCTTTTACTTATCATATTAATTTCCCCAGTCCGAAACAGTTTACTGCCACTTGAAATGAATTCATGTTCTCATTTCATGTTCTGTATCTATAGCACTGCTGATCATGGTGATCACATCAGGGCCGTCAAGCTATATAGATTTGAAATCTTGCATCCACTGCAAGCCTCACTGGGAAAGGATTTTTTTTCCCCCACTGTCCATCTTCTCTTTCTGACAGAGATACCATACTTTTTTAGGTTAAATTTTTTTTTTTTTTTTTTAAACATACTTCTCTACTCAATGAAATCTTAAGATGTACAATTGGGAGATTCCAACGGGATGGGAGGGGGAATAACCCCAGTTTTCAATAGAAAAAAATACAATTAACTCCAATAATCATTCACATTCTGAAAAAAAACAAAAACAACAACCCCAAAACGGGTTTCTATTCCAAATCATAAAATTTTTCCTTGCTTACTGACATTTCAATGGACTTTTTCTTGAACGAGCCTGATGACTAAATGTTATAAAAGAACTTTTTTTAAAAGAAAAAAATTATATTTCTTCAAACAGAATTACCACAAACAACTGTAGTCATCATCAAGCAATCTCAGATTTAGAATCTACCATCACCTTTAATAAGCAACAAGATAAAAGCTGTGAAGTATAGAATCACCTGTATTAATTCAAGAAAAAAGCAGAAGAGTCTGAATAACAGAACACAATTTTGACGACACAATTTTCCTCCTTCACAATGTTTCCCACTGTTTGCCGAGCCTTTGTCTAAAAAAAAAAAAAAAAAAGGGAAAAAAAAACAACTTTAAAAACACAGTCTGTATTTCCCATTTAAAAAATTAGTTTACATTTTTAAAATGTTCAGTTCACATTTTAATCAACGGTTAACCTGCTCATAAAATCTTGGCAGATCTTAAATGATTCAATAGTTTAATAGTTTGTAATAATTCATCTTTTCCAAAAACATAACCGAAAGATTGTGCCACCGGTATCATTTTACAATACTTGCTTTCTTTTTACTTGCAACTTCAAGCATAATTTTTCATGTCAAAACAACAACTCATGCTTTCAATTCAGTTGTCTGTTTGTTTGTTTTTTCGAAGTACTGACAAAAATGTTCGATGTCTCCAAAACATCTTTCACAAAATCATATTTAAGTCTTCAGTACCAAAATCAAAACAAAATATTCTTATCAAAGTGGACACATTTAAAACATCAGTGTCGTGTTGGTTTTGTAGATGCATACCAGGCTTGGCGACAGAAGTTTACACCATAGCAGAAAAAAATAAAAATCTAGATAACAGAATAGAAAATATGGCCTGGTTGACCAAAAATAGTTGATGGAGACAAAGCATGAAGTTGATATAACATAAGATTTAAAAAATAACAAATAAACTCAAACTTGCCAGCATTTTTAAAGGATCCAGTTAACAACCTACTTCGCATACTTCAAACCGTTTCCAGTGCTTTAACTTGTCCAGACTGTCTAAAGACAGACGGTTATCTCCTCCGCAATAAAATAAAACCCAACAAAACAATAGCAATATCCTCATCCAGAGTCGAAAAATAACTTCCAGCCCCAACCCCCTACAAATGACAACAGTGTGAATGACAATGTCATTAGAGATTATTCCCTAGGAATGATTTAAAAGGGGGGAAAAAACCAAATTCAAACAAGACATTATGAAAATCTAGCGCTGGCTCCTAGGCGTATTAGTGAGGGGAACAAATTGTGTGACATAAAACAAGGATAATACTTGGGCTCTGATTTGATTACACACAGCTGTTTATTTTGTAGGCATAACGATCAACAGCTGTTTATTATTAGAAATTAAATCAATAGGGTTTTTTAAATCCTATTATTGCATTCCTTTACTAGTAAGTGACTCTGTGAAATGCAATGCTTCTTTTAAATAAGAATATTAAACAAAAAAATCACAAAAATATCCCTTCACCAAACATCTGCTTTCTTCTTATTTTTAATTTATTTTTTTAATACATTTCAAATGATTTTCCTCTGTACAAAAGGAACAGAACTCTGAACAGAGTTTAGGAACCCAAGCAAAATCAACTACAAAACTGACTAGGATAGCAGAAAAAGCACTACACTACGGCCTACCTCTGGACTTGTAGTACGCACAACAATTGTCACACTAGGGGGGTAGGGTGCAAGCTAACGAAAGCATGACACTCTTGTGATGGATGAGGGGAGGAGGAGTGAACAAACAACAACAAAAAGTGTGGAGATGGGGGTGGTAGGGGTGTTAAAGCAAGCAGGAACAGGCAAGAAGAATGCCAACTACGCTCTTGTACTGAAACACTTTCGTCTCTACTGACACAGACATCGGTTTAAAAAAAACAAAAAAACGAAAAAGAGAAAAAAAGGTTTAAGCGATGACGTGATAAAACACAGAAACAATGTACAATCGAAAACGCTTCCAACCTCAAACTTACTCGCTTACCTCTAACCTCTATCAAGCATTCTACTTACAGCCTAAACTTTAAAAAAACAACAACAAACAAACAAACAAAAACCACCTGAAAACTGTGTTCTGACTATGCTGTCTACAATTACAGATACATATTGCCACTTTTCATTTCACTCCACTTTTCTATTTTTTTTAAAAAAATCTAAGAATAAAAGCTAACCAAGTCTTTCATTCTAACTGCACTACACCCCAAAAAAATGAAATCTGACTCAAAAAAAAAAAGAAGGAAAAAATAAAAGGACAACAGTGCCCGTGAAAGCGAAAGAGTGGTACACTCAAAGCCTGCAAGAGGAATGCTAGAAGCGACATTCAAGGAAAATTTATTTTGCACGTATGGACAGAATAGCCAGGATACATCTCCCTGTTTCCTTTGCATAATGTCTAAAGAGGAATAATAACTAACAAGAAACAAGTCAACGCATGTTAATTGATAACAAGATTAATCCATGTACAGAAAGAAGTCAAATTCGTCAGTCACTCCAGGGTTGTTGTTATTTTTTTTCTGTCTCGCTCCACTGGCACAGTACGGATGTTGTGTCATGATGAAAAGCAGTAAATCTTCAGTCAACATCAGATATGCATTCCAATATCTCAAAAATGTTAATAGTAACTGATGATAGATAACAAACACAGCTCTATAATCATAAGCCCAATGGATTTTCCTGATATAAAAAAAAGAATGCGTCTAGTGCCTCGATCAGTCTTGTCATGCACAGAGCGCATCAGTCTGGTAGATTAAAAACTTCTCCACAAGCAAACATGGCCAAAAAAGATGAACAGAATGTGTGAAGCATGTTGATCAGGCATACCTTACTTTCTCTAGATCAATTTCCGAAAAGCATTATTGTTGTCATGATCCTCACTTAAATCATACATCTTTAAAAATCATTCTCTCTCAGTCCTGTCAAAAAATGAGATTCAAAAAGAAACAGTTCTGTATGTCACTTGAAAAAAGACAAAGAACTAAACCAAAAGAAAAAGAAAAACCAAACCAAAGCCGAAACATAACAAAGACAGCGATGATGAAGAAAAAGATGAGAGAAGCAAAAAGGCAGTCATTATGGAGCATTATTGCCATGATATGTCAATAACACCACAGCGGAACTCAACGTCAATGTGGTTCAAAATTCCTTATACAATTAACAACCAAAAAAAAAATAAAAAAAATAATAATAAAGTCAAGATTCTAGTCGCAGGGGACGGAGTTATGTTGGAGAAACTCCGCATCCTATCAAAAAAATAACACAAACTAAACAAAAGCAAACCAAACCAGCTTGAAATGTAGCGCTGATCAATACAGAACTCAGCACCCACCCACACAGCTAGCCTGCTTGAAGACAGTAGTTGGCAAGGGCACCTCACAAGAGAAATGTCGACCGACTTACTTCCTGAAGTAACCAGCAATGTTCCCCGACGTCTCACCCACAAAGTCTCTCAGCGGCTCCAGAAAGGTGAGGTGACCTCTCACCTCGCTCAGCGTGGGATGCTCCAACCCGGAGAAGTAGAGGACGTAGAAGAAGACGGCGAAGAGCAGCACGGCCAGCATCACGGACACGAGGATGGCTGCGCACACGCCACACCCTCCAGACCGCTTCTTGGGGGCCGGTGCTGGGGGGGCGGTGATCTTCCCCGAAGCCACAGCGGCCGCCAACTGGTCCTGCTCCGTTCGGCTGAAGTCGGCATCCAGCTGTTGGATCTCCTCTTCCAGGGAGGGTTTGGGCTTCCCCGCCTCCTCCTCCTCCTCTTCCTCCTCCTCGTAGAAGGTGTTGTCCGGCTGGTAGGCGCCCGTCTCGAAGCTGGAGTCCAGATCCCCTGTGGCGAGAGGAGCCCCTGCTGCAGGCGGGGAGTCGAGGACGGCCTGGCCGTTGAGGCGTGGCGGAGCTGCGGCCGTCATGGCCACCGAGGAGGGGACGATCAGCTCTGTGGGCACCGCTGCCTTGCGCTGCTGCTGCTGGCGGTTCTGTTCGTCGTACTTCTCGTAGGCCGCCAGAGGGGCCTGCATCACAGGACTGGGTTCCAGGGCACCACCCGACTTACGCTGGGCTGTCTGCAGTGGCACATCCACCGCCGCTTCTGAAACAGGGACAGGAAGTTATCTTTATATTTGTGTTCATAGATGCATATATATGCAAATGTTATGGATCTAGTTTGATTCACTGTCTGTAATCCTAAATACTTAAGAGCTGATAAGTTAAAATAAACCCGAGTTCAGAGAGTGCTCATTCATGAATGTGTGCACTTAAATGGAAATAAACAAGAGTACAGAAAGTGTTTGTACAAATGTGTGTAAATACCCATCCTTTACATCTGCATAGTCTCTTTAAACTATATCCTGCACTTCGCATGCATCAAAATACATTTCAAGGACTGGGCAAGCCACCAAACATAGACATCAAGTTATATTTTAAACACTCGATCAATCATATATCCATACATGACACATACATCAGACTCATGTCTCTATTGTTTATATTTTCATTTCTATACCCTTTCAGT
The DNA here is from genome assembly GCA_034780235.1 of Concholepas concholepas. Classification (NCBI taxonomy): domain Eukaryota; kingdom Metazoa; phylum Mollusca; class Gastropoda; order Neogastropoda; family Muricidae; genus Concholepas; species Concholepas concholepas. The sequence goes on along the minus strand of JAUZNI010185359.1, from coordinate 6,938 downwards.
GCGTGGATACACACCTTCACAGTCACACTCAGCCAACATAACATATCCACTTTATATTCAAATACACACATACATAAAATAGCATATAAGACCTGCACTTTGTAGGTTCTTCTGATGTACATCATGCATTAAACGAAGGCATCACAAAATAGTATATAAGAAAAAACAACCCAAATATAACACAGGTTTATTCCTAAACTACAAGAAGGAGACAACTTTTTTTCAAAGAAAGTGGAGTCACCGTCATTACTATTCATAGCTGAGAACAGAAACAACAGAGCAAAGAGATATATATATCTTCCTCTGCCAGTTCATTTCTTTCCAGAATGCTAAAAACAAGTCTCCAAAGAATTCATGAAATAAACAGTAGTAAAACTGCATGCGCCTTGCGTCAGACAAGCCTCAACAACCCTATCCATCTTTGGCAGTGCCTAGGGGTACGCATCTAACTCTTTGCCTCAGAGTAGTACACTCAGGCAGCTTTGAGGATGGTTTGTGTGCAGATTCTTTTAACCTGTTGTGTTGCCAGACATGCTGAGAGAAATTCCTTTACATGTCAATGTATCTCAAAGAATTTGTTGCAAGTCTGGGCATTTTCACCATTATACATTAAAATTAAAATTATGGAATTGGGGGTTGACATTCTGGGTTGGACTGAAGTGTTAGTCTGTGAAAATTTCAATTTTGTGATGGAATAAATGACTGCAAACACCACCACTACACACAGCCTGTATATATGCCCATGCAACCATATATACATACCCACTCTTCAGATTAATCACCCATAATTGGTTACGTTTTAATCAAAATAAAAAGGGGAGGAAAAGTCAAACAAAAGACAACTCTATAGAGTTAGACGACATAGGCTTCCTGTTTCAAAGAAATCAAAGAAAGAAAAAAAAAAGAAGTCTTGACGTCAAAGGACTTTTAGTAACTAATCTATACAGTTAGATGATGAAGGCTTCTTTAATTATGCGCTGTATATTCTGAATAACTGCAAGAAAAAAATACATATGTGTGTGTGTGCATAGCTTCTTCAATTTAACGTCTTTTCATGTTACGTGATATTAGTGTGAATGTGTGCGCGCGTGTGTGTGTGAGAGAGATAGGGAGGGTGGGAGGGAGGGAGGGAGGGAGGGAGAGGGAGGGAGAGGGAGAGAGAGAGAGAGAGAAAGAGAGAGAAAAGAGTGTGTGTGTAAGTGTGCATGTATGCACATGTGCATGCATGAGTATGTTCATACATGTGTGTGAGTGCCTGTGCATGCATGTATTAGTGTGTGTTCATACAGCAATTTATATATGAATGTGCTTACACATTCATATGACAAAACACATTGATAAAGGAGTGGCACTGGTGGTAGAATGACTTCTTAAATCACTTGCATAAAAGTGAATCTGTACTTTTTGAATAAGCATACATGCGTAATCTAGTTCTATGGACTAAACCTAAGTGGAACACACACACAAAAAAACCCAACCCACAAAGGCAAAGCCTAAGTCATAAGTTCTATAAAACTATGCCCAAAACAAAATAGTCATGCATAAGCAGGCAGTGCATTTCCCCCTCACACACACACACACACACATTTTACACACACACACACACACACACACAGCGCAATACTATGCAAACTGAAACTATATGCCAAACTTAGTCTGCAAAACTAAAATGTGAAACCAGGGAACATATGAGAAAGGAGAAGAGGGGCAAAGGGGGAAGGGTGGAGTGGAAGTGGAGAGAGGGTCAGAAACCCGCAAAGCGTAAACCATTTACCGCTAACTATTCATTTCAAATATAAAACAAAAGCAGCTGCAACGTGTAACCACCCAACAATAAAAATTATAAACTGGTAAAGTAAATCACTGGCAACTGAACTAAAAGCCCAAAATTAAAGGGGAACAAAAATTAAGAAAAGGGTCAAAATCCAAATGAAGCGGAAGCCAGTCTCTCCAAAAAAAAAATCACAAAAAAAGCGCCGGACTTCCGCCATTACCTGCTTTCTTCCCCGAAGCCCAGATGACTAGGTTAGACAGGGACAGAAGAAAGAAACAGGTAAAACAATATTTCCTCTCTCTCTCTCTCTCTCTTTTTCTGTCTATCAAAAATATGCATCACTTTTGGCAGAAATTCTTATAGTGATAAAGGTAAAAATCTGCATAAGATTAAAGAATGAATAGATTTATGTGAGCATGCAGGCATGTGGGTATGCACACATGCTTGCACTCATACCTGTATGCACATGCATTCGCGCGCGCGTGCGCACACACACTTAATGGGGAAACAGCAAATTCAGTATTTTCAGTTTATGAATATATATATATATATGTATTATGGCAAGACTCATTTTGCTTAAAGAAAAGACAGTCAATAAATTCTTTCAATACTTTTTGAAAAACATGCTTAAATCCATATTCATACCTGCATACATGCACATGTATGTGTAACACACACACACACACACAAACAGTGTCTCATAGACAGACAGACAGACAGACGGACGAACACATGATTATCAATTTCATATATAATTAGTTACCCTAATTACTCTCGAAGGTTTGTCATATATCATTTCCATCTCTATTCTATCAAACTGACCTTTATTAAGTTAAAGAATATGATTACCAAAAGAAAACCCCCAAAAATATATACACGAAATAAAAGTCCCAAATATCGGGCTTCAAGGAATGGTGACAGACAAGACAGACAATGGGAGACATGAACAGAGACAGGCAACCTTGCTGCAAGAGACAGACAGATGAACAGGATGACAGACAGAATGACAGATAACACCAACTATATGCAAACACACTGAAAAGGGATCAAATGGCGAGACATCAGCATGAAAACTGACCCACAAAGAAACAACAAAATTCTGATCATTTACCAGCCATTCCAATTTCCCAGAATATCATGAATACTGACAGTTTGTGGACAAGATTTCTTTCCAATCAGACATGCAATGGCTGTTTTATTCATTTGTTTGTTTATAAGTTGTTGGGTTGTTTTTTTTAAGTAATCCTTCAGATCACAACTAAACAGCTTGATAATGTACATACTTTAAACAAGCATTAACAGATTAATAAAATCTTTCTGAAATAGTTGAATTAACATCAGAACTTTCAATCTAATCTTATGGCGAGAAAGAAAAAAGGCTAAACATGAAAGAAGGAAAAAATGCACAACCCCCTTGCAAAATGTGTACTTCTGAGCTGCTAAGCAAATGTGCCAACTGTGTGACTACTTTCATGTGCTCTAGACATCTCTTTGAAAAAAACAAACAAAAAACCACCCAAATCTACACTGACAGGCACTAATAAAGCACTATATACTGTAACATCAGAACAGTGAACACTAAATTGATAAACCCAAACCTGCACACAATTCGACACTGACAGCATGACAAACACGATAGATAATAAACATTTCCCCATGGACAAGACTGAAGCGAACAAAGAATGAAATCTGGCTTTGCAATTTTAGTAGGCATCCCCCTTAATCTCTACATCATGGAAAATTGAAAAGAAATGAAGGGAAAGAAAGAAAGAAAGAAAGAAAGAAAGAAAGAAAAGAGAAAATGTACTGCAAGCAATGAAATGTATTATATCCAATAACGACTACCTTAATGATGAGTAAAAACGGTCGCATAGGCAAAAATCTCACCATTGGTGAACCTCGGAGCTCTAGCCAAGGACCTTTTTTTTTTTTTTTAAATCCAATTATTCTCTGACAATGAAATGTGTCATATCTAATCATCAAGCAGTGAGCTGTGTCGGACCCAATAATTATCACACAATGAAATGTGTCAGATTTAATAATGATCATCTCCAATCTGGATGCATGGTGAGATTTCTGCATTAATTGGTTTGGGGAGTTCAGCTACTCCTTTGATGTGTTGGGAGGGTCTACTCTGCAGCTATTACAGCCTGAGTGAATGTCTGACCACCACAACCTAAGGCAAAACACCACTGTCACTTTCTACTATGGTCCTGTCATTAATCTCCCCTGCAGAGAATGCTCAGAAGAAATCAAGTACTTAAGTTGCTTCATAATGTGGTTATGTTCTGTAATCAAACAAAGAAACAAAAAAGCACATAGGCAACAGAGCATTCACTCTCTCATTAAAACTGGCTTTAAAGACTCTGAAGACGGAATCAAAAACTACTCATAGAGAAAGTTCTGCTGGAGACTCCTCTCTCCTCCTTTCTTTCACTCCTTGCCCTGAACTCTTTCTTCCACATATGGTGAGGTTCTCATATCGTGATATACGTGACTGTTTTCCCACCATCAACGTTGCCACATCCCATTTTCTGAGATGATGTCTAAACACGACACCGGTGTGCATGTATTCTATTCTGTCATCTACCCGTATCAAAATGCAATGGCTTACTTTCCTTTGAAAAACAAAATGGGACTTTACATGCATGTAAGACTGTCTATACCATGTGTTCATGCTCAGAACATCAATTCAAAGAATAACCAAAAGACAGGAAGGGGACTGGAGTCTGCAAAAATGTTGAAAAATAAAGAACAAAACCTCTTCCATTCTAGTAGTCACAAATCAGGTTTGAACCCATACTCTTAGATCAAGTATCGAATGTCCTGCCTGCCAAACCAGCCAGGCCCCTGGTAGAACTATACTTTTAACTTTTGTCAATTTTTTTTGTTTCAATGATAGATAAATCTTTTTTTTTTTAAAACAAACAAACAACAACTTAAAACACCAAAAGCCCAACTGGCAACACTTGAAGCATTACACATATTTTTTTTTCTTTCTTTTTTTTTAAAAATGAGCACACTTCAAGCAAGCTAACATAACAGGTTAGTTGAATTTCAAATCCTCTGGTATGCTACCACTTCAGCATACATGTTTAGCCCCTTTTTAAAAAAATTTAAAAGCTATCCACAAAATAACCCTGCTTTAAACAACAACACAGGGTACACACACTCATGCTTGCATGCGCCAGTCCTCTGTTACCTAAGATGCGGAACAACTTCTATATGCTCAGTCAAAACACAGAGACAGAGAAAGTGAGAGACAGAGAAAGTGAGAGACAGACAGACAGACAGGGAGACAGACAAACAGAAAGAGGTGCACAACAACTTAGATGCTAAAGTAACTGGCACACAGGAAAAACAGCTGAAGCTAGAATAAAACAAAACAAAACAAAAAAAACACAAACTAAATCTATGAATGAATTATCCAACAGTTACTTGACCCAAAAAAATCTTATGCTTAATTAAGTTCTGTAAGTAAGATTTCAAAAATACTCGAGACATCACAGAGAGAAATGTGCCCTTCAAATTTGTTCAGTTTTCTGGCAGAGTAGAACTAGTCTACCTTAAAAAAATAAAATTAAAAAAATAAAATAAAAACCCCACTTCATATCTTCTGATTCATTCGATCATGTTCAAATCCCTGTATGGAAATAACGATGGCATCAGCATCACAACTGAAAGTGTCCACAGACACAATTTGTATTTTGATGATTACCGAGCCTTGTGCCTTCAACCATAGAAGAAATATAAGCATGATGTACTTCCTCTGACTATTCAAAAATCTCACTGGCAAATCAAAGCACAGATAGATAATATAGCAACTTCAACAAAAATCTAGCAAAGTCTTTACTTCTATCCTGACAAAATATCACTAATCATAAGAAATCAGTGTGCTATGAATGAAAAGGTCAATTCTCTCCAAATTAAAAAAAATAAAAATTAAAAACCCCCCCCCCCCCCCCCCCAAAAAAAACAACAACCCCAAAACCCTTCACATTCTTCCTCTGCATCACTCATACATCTATATTCATATGAAATATAGCTTTAAAAAATTATGATGAAAAAAACTTTTCACCTGTAACACCACACCTCAAAAGTTCTATTAACAAGAACCACAATAACACCAGGCACTGTAACTATTTCATATATTTTTCTTGGCTGATGACCTTTTGGGAATTTTAAGCTTAAGCGTTGAATTATCATGATTTCCTTGCAATATAAAACTATTATTTTCTGTCAGCGGTGCACTTGCAGACACGCTAAAAACCATATTTTTCATGCATTCATACAGGAAAACAGGTTACATCATAATTATTTTGGGAAAGTGGAGAGCATTAGATAAGCCAAAGGAATGGATTATACAGGCATTCCGTATGGAAAAGGATATTACAGAATTCTTTATTTTTTAAATACAGACAGCACAGCAAGTTTTTGTTTAAATCACTTTGCTTTGCAATCTATTCCAAATGATATTCAACTGAAATAATCAGAATGACTTCCATATAACTTGTATACATTGCAAATGCTCATGTTACATGGTACAGGTAATACTGCTTGTGTAAACAAAAAATACTGGTAATAAGCAACATTTAAGTTGGCTTTTAATGTACTGATTCACCAATTCCTGGACAATATTTGGTATTGTTTCTCAAAGAACTTAGTAGAAATTTACAGAACCATTATTAGTCATAGTTTTGTTAAAATAAAGAAGATTGATTAAGACTGAAGTGGACAAAAGGAAATTGCAATAAGACTTTTTGGAAGAAATTACCGAACTGTTTGAGGATTCATTAACATTAGAGAAGAAGGAGAACAATTCAACTGAAAGAAATTAGTGTGGTGCTAGGATGCATTCCAAGAACTTCGGTAGAAACATTGATGTTAGTATTTGAAGAAATTCAAAATAAATCTGGAGGAAAAAAAAAAATTCAGGAGAAAACAATGTTCTTTATGTGTGAAAACAAGGACTAAACTCTTGATTGAATAATCATTTATTATTGTGAATTCACACATAAGCAATGTCATTTATGGTTGAAAAACAAGAACTAAACTCTATTGGAATATCAAATTTGCACATGAACATAGTGCGCGCACGCACGCACGCACGCACGCACGCACGCACGCACGCACGCACGCACACACACACACACACACACACACA